>WEIV01000149.1:118479-152445 GCA_013390005.1 Calyptomena viridis
AATATAAATCAATAATTATACCTTTTCTATATAAATATATTTTATTAGAAATAAAAATAATAATCAATAATAAATGAATACATTAAAAATGCTTTAAAATATCAAAGTTAAAGCTTCACCATTTGAATTGGAAACACAGAATCCCAGAATCACTAAGATGAGAAGAGACTTCCAAGAGCATCAAGTCCAACCTGTGACCAACCACCACCTTGTCAACTAAAATAGAGCCCCAAATGCCACCTCACATTATCCCACGTGCCCAAAGCAGCCTCTGACTCCAAGGTTTGGAAAGCTGGAGCCTTGTCCCATTTCCCAGGGGATGGTTGGAATGAAGGCTCTGGAATCACTGAGGTTGGAAAAGACCTCCAAGACCAACGTGTGACCCGTCACTTCCCAACTGAAACCCCCCAAAATGCCACCTCCATTGGGGTTGGAACATTTCCAGAGGTGGGCAGTGCCCCCTGTCCCGGGGCCTGAGCTCTCAGGGAGAGAGGACACTTTCCTGTTGTGCCAGGAAAGGTTTAGGAAGAATTCCTTCATGGAAGAGCTTGTCCAGCCCTGGCAAGCTGCCCAGGGCACTGGTGGGGTCCCATCCTCATCCCCATCCCCAAATCCTTGGGGATGTGGCCCTGGGGACGTGGGGAATGCTGAGTGACAGCTGGTGCTGGCTCAGAGCTGGATTTGATCATCCCACAGGGATTTCCAGCCTTTCCCTCCTCCTGATTCCATTGATTTCGGGGGGAAATTGGCTGCAATTCCCAATCTCAGGAGCTTTAAGAGCAGAACAATTTGATTGTGTTGCAAGAGCAGCTCCAGCAGAAGCATTGCTGACAAACCTCCCCTGGAGGGGCAGGATCAGGCCCTGAGTCATGGAATCCAAAATTCAGCTTTTCATTGCAAAAATCAGAATAAAACACCTCAGCACAAAGAGTTTGTGGAACCACAGAATCACAGCGGGGTTGGAAGGGACCTTAAAGATCAGCTGCTCCAAGCCCTGACATGTCAAATAAGTCATTCCTTTATTAGAACTGAGTATTGGAACGGTGAGGATCATTGGAATTGGGAATTAGAATCCTGAATCTCTGAGCAGAAATACTGAGCAGCTCCATGCTCTGAGCATCCTTCCTGCTCCCCTTCAGCCACATGTGGGTAAATACACATTTCAAGCCCTCCATGGCATGTTCTCCACTCTTTTTTGTGCATTTTATGCTGTGCTAACAAAGCCAGATGGGCATAAAAGTGCTGGAAAAAATGGTTCTGGGCAGTGAAATCACGGCTGCAGAGTCGTGGGAAAACTCCTTCTTGCAGGTAAAGCACAGTGAGACCCCCCAGAAGTGAGCAGGGCACTGCAAAATCCATCAAGTGCTGCTGCAATAAAAGCTGGGCCCCTTTCAGGTGCCACTGTGGGGATGTTATAAATCCTCCCTGCAAAGAGCTCCTTATCTGAGCTGAGAGGCCAAAACCCATCCCACCCCCCCAGCACAGCCCTAAATGCTGCACAGCAGAAAAACACCCCTAACAGGGCAACAAAAGCAGAAATTTGGGGCAAATATCCCCAAACCAGCAGCACGTTCTCAAAAATTCATCTTTTAGAAAATGGGAATTTTTTTAATGATGATTTTTAGAAAGTGGGGTTTTTATAACGATGAATATTCTTGATTTCTAGAGGGGGGCAGGGTTACCTGGGGGCTAACCACGCTTCCCAGATTTCCTTGGGAAGCAGAACTCATGCCAATCATGGCTGATGATTTGGATCATGGCATTTTTGGGCAATGCCAAGGGACACGGAGTGAGAGGCAGAGCCAGGAGCTCCTCGGCTCTGGGTGGGAATTTTGGGGGCTGGAGTCTCCCAGGATTTAATCCTTTAATGCCACCCATTCCAGACCTACAGACAGCAGCTCTTTTCCCATAAAAAAACCCTCTTTATGGACTTCATTCTGCAATTTTGATGGAACAGGTTCACTAAGAGGCAATAAAGCAACTTTACATCTCCAGCTAATAAAGAGATATATAACTCTTCCCAGGAGTGAAAAATGAAGAGCAGGCAAATGAAAGTGCTGTTTAATCACTGAAATCTGGTGAGGGGGTGTTTTGTTTCACTATTTAGAGGTGATTTGTCTCAACCTGCACGGGGCTGGATTAGGGAGAAAATGAACCTAATTCGAGACAGTTGTTACACTTCTCTGGGAGAGAACTTGGAAAGGTTATGATGGGGCATGAAAGTTATTTATAGTGCAAGGGGGAATGGATTCACATGGACAGAGGGCAGGGTGAGGTGGGAGATTGGGGAGGAATTCCTGGCTGGGAGGGTGGGAGGCCCTGGAATGGAATTCCCAGAGAAGCTGGGGCTGCCCCTGGATCCCTGGAAGTGTCCAAGGCCGGGTTGGGATCCCTGGGACAGTGGGAGGTGTCCCTGCCCATGGCAGGGGTGGAATTGTTGGATCTTTAAGGTGCCTCCCAACCCAAACCATCCCATGATCCCAAAAACTCCTCCATCTGCCATTTGGGACCAGAGTGGGGAGTGAAATCCAGGCCAAGGCTCTGCCTGGGCTCCTGTCCTGGGGAGGCTGCAGACAAAACCCAGCAGGTTTGTGTCTCTGAGCAGCACAACTCATGTGGCACCTCTGCAGTTTGGTTTAAAAGAGAAAAAACAGCTCCAAAATAAAAAATCATACAATAGTTTGGGTTGGAAGGGACCTTAAATCCCATCCAGTGCCACCCTGCCATGGGCAGGGACACCTCCCACTGTCCCAGGGGATCCAACCTGGCCTTGGACACTCCCAGGGAAACATGGAACTATTTTTCTTCATAAGAAGATTAAGGAAGGACAAACTGCCACAGAGAAACTGTCTGCTGGGGGTGTTTCCTTTTTCCAGCCTGAATTACTACTTTCATTTTCCCCCCTCCTTTCAGTTTGTTATAACCATAACTTTATTTAAACACGGCTTTTCTTTGCAGTGTGACTGTAATAATTTCCAAAAGCACATATTTTAATAGCTTGACTATATGCTCAGGATTTCTGTTTGCTTCCATAATTGCTCCTTAATTATTTCCCAATTGCTGAAACAACAGTTTTCACAGTTTATTAAAAAGCCTTTTTGGAAAGCATCCCCCCAGGGCACTGTGGAGGTTTGATGGCTCTCACTAACAGCCAGAGCAAAGGAGGAATCAGCAGCTCTGGGGCTGTTGGAGGCTCCTGGAAAAACTCTGCTCCCAAATGTCTGGATCACTCCATCCCACCAGGGTGATCAGAGGGATGGAGCTGGGAGGAAAGGCTGGCAGAGCTGGGATTGTTCATTAGTGCCAAAATTGTGGCTTTCCAGTGCCTGAAGGAGCTCTGGGACACGTGGAGAGAGCCTTTCCAAAGGATGGAGGGACAGGACACAGGGAATGGTTTCCCACTGCCAGGGGGTTAGATGGGATATTGGGATGGAATTCCTGGCTGGGAGGGGGGGGAGGGAATTCCATTCCCAGAGAAGCGGTGGGTGCCCCTGGATCCCTGGAAGTGTCCAAGGCCAGGTTGGAGCCCCCTGGGACAGTGGGAGGTGTCCCTGCCCATGGCAGGGGTGGCACTGGGTGGGATTTAAGGATCCCTGTTATTGTTTGACAGCCCTGGCTGCCAACTGCTCCCAAAAGAGCAGGAATTTGTCAGGCCCAGAGGCCCAGGCAGTGATCCCAGGTTTAGGATGCACCTCGGGAGCCAGGCTGCCCTCCCACCCTGCTGACAACAGACAGTGCCAAAGGTGGGTGTGGAAGAGTGGAAATGGGGATTGAATCGGAGGGGAAATGGCAGAAGAAAAGCTCAAGGACTCCTCCAAAACCTGAGGGATTCTCTCAATCAGTGCAGAGGGAGATTGGCTGGGAAAGGGGAGGAAAAAATGGAACAGAATCCCAGAATAGGTTTGGGTTGAAGGGACCTCATCCCATTCCACCCCCTCCATGGGCAGGGACACCTCCCACTATTCCAGGTGGCTCCAAGCCCCATCCAGCCTGGCTTTGGACACTTCCAAGGAGGTGGATTTACAATTCCAAAGTCTAAATTTTGTACCTGGAGCATTTCATTCTCCCCTCAGTTGTGACTTTACAACCACGAGCAGAGTTTTCCTGTTTGCCCCTTTCCTTTGTAACAGGAGAACTCCAGTGATTCCTCCTGCAGCCCCAGGAAGCAGCTCTGGGTTCCTGACTTATTTATGCACCAGCTGACTGTGCAAATGATGTTATAAGTGGAAGTGTTCTCAGTGTATCACAATCCCTGTCAAAGCAACAAATGCCTTATTTACCCACGGAGCACTCGCTGAAAGAACAGGGATTTCACCCAGGAATTCAGTGCTGACAGTGATGGTAGTTAAAGGTTATCACATGAAACATTGAATTATCTGCTCAGGCTGCAGAACTGCAGGGAGATAGCAGAGAATGCTGAATAATAATTGATAACTCCATGCTGGAATCAATGCTATTAGACTACATTGATGCAGAGACTTCTTTCACCCATCAAACACGATTAAAATTGGAGTTGGGTGCTGATCTTTAATGTCAGGATGGTTGGGAGGGGTGTGGCTGTCAACAGCTGAGCTGAAAACTGGGAATATGCAAATTCCCCTGGGAAAATGCTCCAAAATTCAGGTGCAAACTCTGGTTTCCATCAGAAAAACACACGTGGTGGGTCAGATCAGACTCCAAGAGGGGTTTTGTCAGAGCCAGGCATTCCCAGACTCACGTTGGGAACACAGGGACAGCAGCAGGGCCACCCCTGCAGTCCATCCAAACAGAATAGGTTGCTCCTTGCAAGGCATTGTATAATTTTCCAAGGATTTCCCCTCTCTCCCAGCACCACGAATCTGTGCATCCATGAATCCCTGAGCAGATGGGGATCTGGGGCAGGAAGGAGCACGAGGAGTGACTGAGTTGTTGTGGCATCTATTTCTGTTCAGAGCACAGGAGCTTTGCTGTCCCCACCAAACTCAGCCTCTCTCTGGGAATACAGCACTGGGCAAAAGGATCTGGAATATTTGGATAATTTGGGGATATATATAATAATATTTGGATATTTGGAAAATGCTCTCAGGGCCAGGGTGGGAATGTTGGGGTGTCTGTGCAGGGCCAGGATGGGACTGGATGATCCCTGTGGGTCCTTCCAGCTCAGGAGATTCTGTGATTCCATGGAATTCAATTTCACAGCCCACTTTTGGTGCCAAATAACACAAAGTCTTACATTGATCTAAAACAAATATTCTCATTTTAAGGGAAGTCTTACATGTCACAGCAACATGGTTTGGGTGTTTTCCCTTTCCCACCTCCCCAAAAGTGCTGAATCAAAGCCATGATGTCACTGCAGTCTGTCCCCTCTCACACACACAGGCAGGGACACCTCCCACTGTCCCAGGCGGCTCCAACCTGGCCTTGGACACTTCCCGGGATCCAGGGGCAGCCACAGCTTCTCTGGGAATTCTATTCCAGTCCCTCCTCACCCTCCCAGCCAGGAATTCCTTCCCAATATCCCATCTAACCCTGTTCTCTGGCAGTGGGAAGCCATTCCCTGTGTCCTGTCCCTCCAGCCCTTCTCCAAAGGCCCTCTCCACGTTTCCTGTGGCTCCTTCAGGTCCTGCAAGGCCACAATTAGTTCCCTCCAAAGCTTCTCTTCTCCAGCTGAACATTCCC
Source organism: Calyptomena viridis (assembly GCA_013390005.1). Taxonomy (NCBI): domain Eukaryota; kingdom Metazoa; phylum Chordata; class Aves; order Passeriformes; family Eurylaimidae; genus Calyptomena; species Calyptomena viridis. The sequence goes on from WEIV01000149.1 coordinate 124,138, forward strand.
AGCGCCCCCAGCCTTCCCTCCCAGCAGAGCTGCTCCATCCCTCTCACCATCTCTGGCCTCTCCAGCAGCTCCAGCTCCTCCCTGTGCTCCAGGAGGGATTCCCTGAGGGGCAGAATCAGGAATGAATTCCATAGGGATGGAAGGAATGGCACAGCCTGGGGTCAAACTGCAGCTCCAGGAAGACAAGTGAAGCTCTGCTGAATTCAGGGAGTTTTCCCCCCCCAGCACTTCCCAACACTTGGAAGTCATTTGCCAGTTTGGAACTGAAGACAATAAATCGAGTGGAGCCTCCAACCCAAGGCAGAGCCACCAGCAATGGGAGTTCTGCCCAAATTCAGCTCTAATGAAGCCCTGGAACTGATTCCCTGAGTGACTCCCAGTTATTCCCTGGCATTATTTGGGCTGCCTGAAGGTGACAGAAGAGACACAGCCACGTGCTCTGAGCCCTTTGATGGATGGCAACCCTGCAGTGGGTTTATTGGAACAAATGTTCCAACAACCCCCAGTAATGTGATTGTATCCCTGGATTTCTGGTGTTCTACAAGCTGATATTACTTCCTGTCACCCTGCAGGAGATGGGCAATCACTTATTGGAGTAAATAAAATAATTCCCTATTACTCCATCTGATGAAAATGCCATTTCTTTTTACTTGATAAAGTGACTTCTGTTTAGCATCTTCACAAAGCAGGAGGGTTGATGGATTTTCCTCTGGTTTTTCCATGCTCAGTTGTACCTACTGAACACACACATCCATATTTTTCCAGGATATTGCTGTTTGGAGGCTTGGGGTGGATCATCCTGACATGCACCAGTCAATTAACTCCCACAATGGTTCTGCAAAGGGATGAGTCCCTGCAAAACTACTTCTTGGAATGAGTTATCCCAGAGATTTTACACGTGGCTACACAGCCATGCATATGGTTAAAGCAAATTTAAAGAAAATACTTATTATTCAGAGTTCCACAACAAATGCCAGTGAGAATTCCGTGGAACAAAATTATAAAGAAAAGAAATTGCAGAAAGCTCAGCTGTGTTGCAAAAATAAATTGTTCAAAATGCTTTAAAGGTTTAAAAAAAAAGCTTGGAAAAACATTTTAGGAAAAATAACACAGAGGACTTGGCAATTCTTATAATCAGTTCTCAAGTCTGAGCCTTCCCATGGCAGAGCATTCCTTGGATTATTGCCTCCTTTCTGCTCCTCAGTGGCACCAGGAATGATTCCCACAGCATTTCGCCCTTCTCAACCATGCTGGGATTATTTTTCAGGCCTCACAGAGGAATTTTGGGATTGTCACACGCAGGGAGAGCAGGGAGGAGATTGTCCCCAAGTGCTGCTGCAGAGGTTGGGTGGCACAAGGGGAGCACAGATGTGCAGGAGGATGTGTGGCAGTCATTACAGGAGAGGCTGGCTCATTAGAAGAGGTAATTAAAGACAGCTGCATAATAGTTAATTACTGTCAACAATTAAACCTGGAGATGCATTGGAACAGACACAGTGAGGGCTGAGCTGGGAATGGGCCTCACCCGGGCAAAGTCTCTTTTCTGGCCCCACCAGATCCCAACATTCCCCTGCACGGGTTTTAAAAAGCTCCATTTCTTCTCTAGGACATTATTTTCATCTTTTCCCTGGATTATTTGGGCTGGAAAAGCCCTCCCAGCCCATGGAGCCCAAGCTGTGCCCCATCCCCACCTTGGCCCTGAGTGCCACATCCAGCATTCCTTGGACACTGCAGGGATGGGGATGGGACATCTCTTCCAAGGCCTGACCCCCCTTTCCATGGAGAAATTCCTGCTCCTGTCCCACCTGCCCCTGCCCTGGCCCAGCCTGAGGCCGTTCCCTCTCCTCCTGTCCTTGTTCCCTGGGAGCAGAGCCCGCCCCCCCCCGGCTCCCCCCTCCTGGCAGGGATTGCAGAGAATTCCAGGTGCCCCCTGAGCCTCCTTTTCTCCAGGCTGAGCCCCCCCAGCTCCCTCAGCTGCCCCTGGGGCTCCAGCCCCTTCCCTGGACATTTCCCAGCCCCTCAGGTCCCTGTTGTGAGTCCCAGGCCTGAGCTGGTGGCTGGAAGCCCAGCAGGGAATTTGCTGCCAGGCCACAAACACAGAGGAGCCAAGGGCTGGGTTGGCCCTGTCGTGGTCCCTGGTGGGTGGGATGGGGTCAGAGCAGCCCCAAACCTCCCCATCGGAGCAGGGACTGGGGCAGCTGCTCCAGGGGAATGGAATCATGGAATTGGTGGTGTTGGAAAAGCTCCCTCAAATCCCCAAGTCCAACCTTCAACCACGTTCACCATAAACCACATCCCCAAGTGCCACATCCGTGGGGTTTTGGGCACTTCCAGGGATGGTGATTCCACTTCCCTGGGCATCCTGCTCCAACAGAAACCATCCAGCTCCAAAGAAACCTCTGTGCAGGTGGTGACAGGACACAAGATCACTCAGGGGGGAGATGAGACACATCCATCCCCCACAAAATATTCCAGTTTACAATTCTTGCTTTGGGAGGAAACAAGAAATGGGTTTTCTCTCTGTCCCTCAGGAGAGGGGAAGCAAAACAACTGCAAGAGTTTCAATAATAATTTTAATATTATTGTTGCCCACAACCACTTGCAAAGCACAGAGTCCTCAGTGGGGCTCAGAGGAGCTGCTTTGGGAATGAGCACCCAGGGTTAGGAAACCCTAAAATCACACCACCAGCATTTGCTGCCAAAAGTCCCTTCAAGTCTCATTGTAACCAGCAGTTGAAAAGTCAACTGGGAGTATTTATCATCTTTAAAATGTTTTAATTTTCTTTTTCCAAGTCATATCATCCTTAAGATTCCCCTGGGAATGGCAGAGCAGTGCCAGCTCCAGCTTGCAGCCAAATATTCCCATTAAATAAATGAGCAGCTCATTTACCAGCGTCGGGCAGAGCTTTGCTGTGGCCTTGGGCAGGGGCAGGTCCAGCACCTCCAGGACTGGATCCCTCCCCTGGCACAGCTGGGAAAAGAGAAATCCCTGAGGAAGCTCAACAAAATTCCCTCTGTCACCTGGGATAGAAAACACCTTTATTTCCTGGCTCTGGGATTTGCAGTTGTGATGCTGAGCTTTGGATCTGCTGGTGGCTCTGGATAACACAGGAGAGCGGATTTGAGTTTTCCACATCCAAAATATCCCAAATTCCTACCTCTTTGCTCCCACTGGCTCCCACTGGTGCAGTTTCCTGGCCATTGCTCGTTACCAAACCTTTCCATACAGGAAAAGTTTTCTTCCTTGCAAAATAAACCTGCCTGGAGCTCCAAGCCCATGGAAAGCCCTGTTGGAAGTCAACTCCAGGCAGGACACCCCATTCCTTCCCATTCCCTGGGCTGGAGGAGCAGGAAGCACCAGCACAGGGCATTTTGTTGATGAGGATCTTTAATCCCCCAAAACAGGGTCAGGATTCCTTTTGCTCCATTCCTTGTTCTGCTACCTGGATTTGGAGCTGAGAGCACTGGAAATGTGACATCTCCCAGGAATAAAAACTTACTGCAACAAATCCTTAACTTCCCAACAGAAAAGAAAGGATATAAACGAGATTTTATTTAATGAGTTTATTATGAAGTATTATTTTATGTGCATGTTCTGGTAAGGTTTTATGATCCTTGAGCTGTTCCTGTGATCCCATTTTCCAGAACAGCCCCTGCTGCTCCTGCAGAAACCCCCTGAGATCCCAAAAGAACTGGAAATATGAGCACAAGCAGCCTCTGCACTTGCTTTGGAACAAGGCTTTAAATAAAACTTTGCACATTGTGGAGGACCTTTGAATTTTTTTAACTCTGTATTTTTACCCGGGCTTTGAATCTGGATTTTGACTTGATGAAACCAGAGGATTTCATGAGAAGCTTTGAAAAAAGAGGCAAAGCTGAAAAGGAGGATGAGGGGCAACAACCAAAAGGAGCAACAAAGTCAATTCCAAGTGGACATAAGGAAAAAGCACTGGAGAATCACAAAAATTAAATACTGGAGGAGGTTACCCACAAATATTGGGCAAATCAACATTTTTGGAGAGTTTCAGAGGGCATTTGAAAGGATCCTGAAAAACCTTCTTGAAGTTTTGGAGCAGAGGGTTATAGGGGGGATCTGCAGCTCCTTCAAACTCCCCTTCCCATAATTAAACATCATCTAATTTTCTTTCCAAAAACTCCTCAGAAGATCAGGGGAAGGAGCTCTCAGGTGGAGCAGGTTGTCCAAGACAGGGGCTGGAGGAGATTTTCAGGGAAGATTTGGCCAAAATAGAAGAATGTAACTCTGTCCAACCATCAGGATTTGCCAAAATGCTGCCTCACATTTGCCTTTTTTCCTGCTCACAGTTAAACCTGTATTTTGTGAGTGTGGTGGGGTTGGGGGATGAGTTCTCAGGTATTTGGGGACTCAGATATGGGAGTGATTTTTAATAGAAATCTTCATCTCCCATATAAATTTGGGATGGATTTCTTGCTCTGTCACATAGTTTTTCTCCTTCAAGGTATTTTTCTTCCTCTTTCTAGAAATTGATTTTGTACTGAGAGAGACACTGAGTCACAACTGGTTTGGGTTGAGAGGGACCTTAAAGATCATCACCTGCCATGAGGGCAAGTTATTGAAATAGAAACCATCCCCAGCTCAGTATCTTGTCATTATCCAGTTGTGGTTTTGCTCAGGAAACCTTTGTTATCTTTATCTGACAAAAGCAACTGCCCAATTCCTCTTGGGGTGATCTGTGCTGGAATAAATTAAGATTTGGGGTGTGGAAACTGGGAATCAGGTTAAATTGAGAATCTTTAGAAGGCGATGTGCAGAAAGTGAATATTTATATATATATATAAAATACATAGATAATTTCTAAGCTTCTATTCTCCATGTTGTGTTTCACCTGAGCAGCAAAATAACAGCCCTGGAAGTTCCAGGCCAGGGATTGGAAGAGCCTGGTGTGTCCTGGATGTCCCTGGATGCTCCTGAAGGTCCCTCCCCACCCAGAGCAGCCCGTGATTCCCTGAGCTCCATTTCCAACCATTTCCAAATTTTCCTGATGTATTTCCTGCCCAATTTCTACAATGCAAGAGTGAGAGGAACTGGGGACATAAAAGCCATGAAGACCCACAGAAAGGAGGGCCATGAGCAATGAACAAAAGGCTTTTCACTCTCCCTATTTAGGCACAAGGTGGAGTTAAAAGTGAGACACAGAGAAATGTGGCCACAACCCCCATTAATGCCCAGCACCACCCTGAGGGGGAAGAAAAATGACATTATTTTATAGCCAGCACATGGAAACAGCCCATGAGTGGGGTGGATAAAACTGAATATGGGCCTTCAAGTGGCTGCAGTGCAAAGCATTAGAAAGAACTCCAGAAGGAAGAGCTGTGGGAATGCTGGGAAGGGGGTTGGGAACACCAGGAGCTGCTCAGGAGCATCAATCCTGTTCCTCTGGCACTGCCTTCCAAGGAAGGNGATTTGCCAAAATGCTGCCTCACATTTGCCTTTTTTCCTGCTCACAGTTAAATCTGTATTTTGTGAGTGTGGTGGGGTTGGGGGATGAGTTCTCAGGTATTTGGGGACTCAGATATGGGAGTGATTTTTAATAGAAATCTTCATCTCCCATATAAATTTGGGATGGATTTCTTGCTCTGTCACATAGTTTTTCTCCTTCAAGGTATTTTTCTTCCTCTTTCTAGAAATTGATTTTGTACTGAGAGAGACACTGAGTCACAACTGGTTTGGGTTGAGAGGGACCTTAAAGATCATCACCTGCCATGAGGGCAAGTTATTGAAATAGAAACCATCCCCAGCTCAGTATCTTGTCATTATCCAGTTGTGGTTTTGCTCAGGAAACCTTTGTTATCTTTATCTGACAAAAGCAACTGCCCAATTCCTCTTGGGGTGATCTGTGCTGGAATAAATTAAGATTTGGGGTGTGGAAACTGGGAATCAGGTTAAATTGAGAATCTTTAGAAGGCGATGTGCAGAAAGTGAATATTTATATATATATATAAAATACATAGATAATTTCTAAGCTTCTATTCTCCATGTTGTGTTTCACCTGAGCAGCAAAATAACAGCCCTGGAAGTTCCAGGCCAGGGATTGGAAGAGCCTGGTGTGTCCTGGATGTCCCTGGATGCTCCTGAAGGTCCCTCCCCACCCAGAGCAGCCCGTGATTCCCTGAGCTCCATTTCCAACCATTTCCAAATTTTCCTGATGTATTTCCTGCCCAATTTCTACAATGCAAGAGTGAGAGGAACTGGGGACATAAAAGCCATGAAGACCCACAGAAAGGAGGGCCATGAGCAATGAACAAAAGGCTTTTCACTCTCCCTATTTAGGCACAAGGTGGAGTTAAAAGTGAGACACAGAGAAATGTGGCCACAACCCCCATTAATGCCCAGCACCACCCTGAGGGGGAAGAAAAATGACATTATTTTATAGCCAGCACATGGAAACAGCCCATGAGTGGGGTGGATAAAACTGAATATGGGCCTTCAAGTGGCTGCAGGGCAAAGCATTAGAACTCCAGAAGGAAGAGCTGTGGGAATGCTGGGAAGGGGGTTGGGAACACCAGGAGCTGCTCAGGAGCATCAATCCTGTTCCTCTGGCACTGCCTTCCAAGGAAGGACCTTGGAAAGGCTTGGAGCAGAGGGACAATGGGCTGTGTCCCATGGCAGGGGGGCACTGCATGAGCTTTGAGGTCTCTTCCAACCCAAACCATTCCAGGATTCCAGGATGATGAGGGAAGGGGCTGGGGAAGGTCTTTGGACCAACACACCCCACAGGTACCAGCTCAGAGCTGGAGCCCACAAAGCCTTTTCCCTGGAAAGGAGAGTTAAAATCCCAACTATTCCCCTGCTTGNGCCCACAAAGCCTTTGCCCTGGAAAGGAGAGTTAAAATCCCAACTACTCCCCTGCTTGTATTTTCCCTTGTGTTCCCATGGAAAATTGTAGAGGAAGAACTCCAAGTGTGCAAGGAATTAATGTTGGTTTACCTGCAAACTCGTGGCCTTTCCTGGTAATAAACAGAGGCTGTAGAAGCCCCTGATTTTTCCATTCAACATTATTTTCACCAGGAGACTCTCTTGAAATACAGATCTTGAAATATATATTCTCCCTTGAATATATAAATATATATAGGAGAAGTCTTGCCCCACTTCACTTCTGCTCTGATGACTGATCCCTTTAACATTTATTCCCTTTAACACTCCAAGCAGTCACCCAGGGAGATCACCCACAATATAAAAACATCAAGCACAAAAAGTTGTCATATTTATCCCCTCTGAAATCACTTCCCTTCATTCATTGCTTTATCTGCTCCAAAAAAAAACCCTGCCTTAAGATCTGCCACTCACACCAAGTGGGTTTGGGTTTATCTAAGTGTATTACTGGTAATTTTGGGTTTATATTGCAGCTTGAGCTTTGCTGACTGAGGATTTGTTAAAGGGAAAAGCAGGAGCTGGAACTCCCCCTGCTCTGGCAGAAGGATTGGGATGTGTTTGGAATTCCAACATCAAACAGGGAAGGAGCAGCTGCAGTGATTTATCCTGAGCCATCAAGGATTCACTTGCACAGATAAAACCACGAGCTGGGAGCACTTGGAATAAAAGGAAATGAAAATACTGTGTTTTCCCACGGGGGAATCTAATGGACAATATGCAGGTCCTGCAGCTTTTTGGGTCCTGTCCTCCCACAACTTCATTTCCCACACATTTTCCAAACCCAAGCGATGTCATTGTCACCTCAGGAGAAGAGAATGTGGACAATTCCAGGCCTCTGTCCCTCCAGGCCTCATTTCCCAACAAGAAACATCCCCCAGCTCTGAGCATCGCTGCAAAAAATTGTTATCCAAGCCATGAAAAAAGTCAATTTACCCAACTCTTCCAAAATAGAGGCCATGAAGAAAAGCTCCCAAACCACCCACAGCCATCCCTGGATCATCCCCAAGTGCCACAACACCACAGTCACCTCTCACTTCAGTCAAAACCCAAAACCCAGCAAGATGAAGCTCCTGAAGGAGCAAGACTTTTCCCCTTCACAGCAAACATCATTTTGTAGCACCTTGAAATATTAACACATTTTTAATGTTTGCCACACGCCAGAGACAAAGTGAAGAAGGAAAGAACTTCTTTGTGCTTTTTTTCTTAGCAGAACTTCCCTCCCTCCATCCCACCACACCAGAGAGGAGCTTCAACTCAAACATGAGCCAACACTGAACACATTCCTTGTGCCCAGGAATGACTGGATGTGGCACTTAATGCCCTGGGCTGGTTGCCCAGGTGTTGAAAGGTTGGACTCAATAATTTTTGGGGGGTTTTTCCAGCCTAAACAACCCTGTGGCCACATGAATTACCTGCTGCGCCTTGGAGCAAATTCCCCCTCCAAGGTCCAGCAGAACAAGTGCAGGAACAAAGAGCATCTGGANGTGATTCCCTGAGCTCCATTTCCAACCATTTCCAAATTTTCCTGATGTATTTCCTGCCCAATTTCTACAATGCAAGAGTGAGAGGAACTGGGGACATAAAAGCCATGAAGACCCACAGAAAGGAGGGCCATGAGCAATGAACAAAAGGCTTTTCACTCTCCCTATTTAGGCACAAGGTGGAGTTAAAAGTGAGACACAGAGAAATGTGGCCACAACCCCCATTAATGCCCAGCACCACCCTGAGGGGGAAGAAAAATGACATTATTTTATAGCCAGCACATGGAAACAGCCCATGAGTGGGGTGGATAAAACTGAATATGGGCCTTCAAGTGGCTGCAGTGCAAAGCATTAGAAAGAACTCCAGAAGGAAGAGCTGTGGGAATGCTGGGAAGGGGGTTGGGAACACCAGGAGCTGCTCAGGAGCATCAATCCTGTTCCTCTGGCACTGCCTTCCAAGGAAGGACCTTGGAAAGGCTTGGAGCAGAGGGACAATGGGCTGTGTCCCATGGCAGGGGGGCACTGCATGAGCTTTGAGGTCTCTTCCAACCCAAACCATTCCAGGATTCCAGGATGATGAGGGAAGGGGCTGGGGAAGGTCTTTGGACCAACACACCCCACAGGTACCAGCTCAGAGCTGGAGCCCACAAAGCCTTTTCCCTGGAAAGGAGAGTTAAAATCCCAACTATTCCCCTGCTTGTATTTTCCCTTGTGTCCCCATGGAAAATTGTAGAGGAAGAACTCCAAGTGTGCAAGGAATTAATGTTGGTTTACCTGCAAACTCGTGGCCTTTCCTGGTAATAAACAGAGGCTGTAGAAGCCCCTGATTTTTCCATTCAACATTATTTTCACCAGGAGACTCTCTTGAAATACAGATCTTGAAATATATATTCTCCCTTGAATATATAAATATATATAGGAGAAGTCTTGCCCCACTTCACTTCTGCTCTGATGACTGATCCCTTTAACATTTATTCCCTTTAACACTCCAAGCAGTCACCCAGGGAGATCACCCACAATATAAAAACATCAAGCACAAAAAGTTGTCATATTTATCCCCTCTGAAATCACTTCCCTTCATTCATTGCTTTATCTGCTCTAAAAAAAAACCCACCTTAAGATCTGCCACTCACACCAAGTGGGTTTGGGTTTATCTAAGTGTATTACTGGTAATTTTGGGTTTATATTGCAGCTTGAGCTTTGCTGACTGAGGATTTGTTAAGGGGAAAAGCAGGAGCTGGAACTCCCCCTGCTCTGGCAGAAGGATTGGGATGTGTTTGGAATTCCAACATCAAACAGGGAAGGAGCAGCTGCAGTGATTTATCCTGAGCCATCAAGGATTCACTTGCACAGATAAAACCACGAGCTGGGAGCACTTGGAATAAAAGGAAATGAAAATACTGTGTTTTCCCACGGGGGAATCTAATGGACAATATGCAGGTCCTGCAGCTTTTTGGGTCCTGTCCTCCCACAGCTTCATTTCCCACACATTTTCCAAACCCAAGCGATGTCATTGTCACCTCAGGAGAAGAGAATGTGGACAATTCCAGGCCTCTGTCCCTCCAGGCCTCATTTCCCAACAAGAAACATCCCCCAGCTCTGAGCATCGCTGCAAAAAATTGTTATCCAAGCCATGAAAAAAGTCAATTTACCCAACTCTTCCAAAATAGAGGCCATGAAGAAAAGCTCCCAAACCACCCACAGCCATCCCTGGATCATCCCCAAGTGCCACAACACCACAGTCACCTCTCACTTCAGTCAAAACCCAAAACCCAGCAAGATGAAGCTCCTGAAGGAGTAAAACTTTTCCCCTTCACAGCAAACATCATTTTGTAGCACCTTGAAATATTAACACATTTTTAATATTTGCCACACGTTTGCCACACGCCAGAGACAAAGTGAAGAAGGAAAGAACTTCTTTGTGCTTTTTTTCTTAGCAGAACTTCCCTCCCTCCATCCCACACACCAGAGAGGAGCTTCAACTCAAACATGAGCCAACACTGAACACATTCCTTGTGCCCAGGAATGACTGGATGTGGCACTTAATGCCCTGGGCTGGTTGCCCAGGTGTTGAAAGGTTGGACTCAATAATTTTTGGGGGGTTTTTCCAGCCTAAACAACCCTGTGGCCACATGAATTACCTGCTGCGCCTTGGAGCAAATTCCCCCTCCAAGGTCCAGCAGAACAAGTGCAGGAACAAAGAGCATCTGGAGCAGCTCAGGGATCCCCTTTTCCCAGTCCTTTTATCAAAAGGAGGTTCATTAAAGCCCCAACAATAATTCAGAAGCCTCAGCAGGAAGGATTTATCCTGGACAAGATGGGATAATGCCATTAACAGGGTGAATTGGATGAGGAAAGGGAGGAGGAGGATCCAAAACACTCATTTTTCTCCCTCCTCACACCCTCACCCCACACAAACCCCAACAAAATCACAGAGAACAGACCCCCAAAACAGCACAGCCCAAAAGTGGGACAAGGACAAGTCGATCCGTGACTTTTCCCGTGTGGAACTGGCAGCTCCCACTTCCACTGACAGTGACTGATGGGAGAGAACTCCAGAAAGATCCTGCATTTCTTGTAAATAAATGGGATTCATTAGGCTAAAAGGCATCATTCATGCCGGGTGATTTGTATTGCCCAGGTAATTTAGGTAATTACCGCAACAACGAGGTAATTTATATTGCACAACAAACTTCCCGACTCCCATCCTGCCGGATTTGCCATTGTTATCCTTTGTTAAACGACACTGAGCCTTCCCATAAAACCTGCTTTGATGGGCTTGCTGTGTTTTCACATGGAAAACAGCTCTTGGGCAGGAATTGTGAGCAAACGTGTTCTTTGGGGCCTTATTATGTTCAGGAGAGGATTTATGGGATGGCTCGTGGCAGGTAAAAGCTGTTCCATGCAAACGTTCCCTGCATTGTTTGCAGCTCCGGGATCTCGTGTTCCAAGGGGAACTGCTCCAGAGGCTGGAGTTTGGGATTGGCTCCTCCTCCCATTCCCAAAATCTCGGTGCTGGGTTGGACTCGAGGGTCCTGGAGGTCTTTTCTCATTAAACTTCTGATTTTTGCTGCAGCCCGAGTGTTTTGGCGTCTATCAAATCTTCCATTGCCTGACAAAAGCAAGCTAAAAAATCCTCCCTGGCCTGATTAACGAGGCCAAAGAATTCGGGAAAAGGGATGGGAGTGGATCTATTTAATAGATTTTGCTCGGTTTGAAGCAAGTCCTCCAATGCCACCCTGCTGCCCTTTGGCCAGTGCCCACAATGTGCCACCAAGTCACCTCCACACCCTCTGGGGTGGCTGTTCCCACACGGACCAGGGCCAGCCCAGCCCTGCAGATGGGTTGGGTTTGGTTTGCCATTCCACTCAATTTTCCCCTGAATTTGGGACCTCAAAAGGAAGCCCCATGGCCAGACCCAGGACTGCTCTTGGGTGGCATCTGTGCCTCTGCCACCCCAAAAATGAACTTAGAGAGAAAAGTGTGACTTGTGACAAGCTGCTCGTGTGTCTGATGAGCTCAGGGATTGAGCTGTGCTCCCTGACAGCTCCCAAATTAAACTCTGGGCTCTTTAGGAGCTTGTCAGTCAATAAATCCAAGTGTTTAAGAGGTCTGAGGTTGTTTTTTCTGCCTGTTGGAACAAGATTTACGATCTGGGGGGTGTGAAGCTGGGAGCAACAACCCCCTTCTCTCACTGTTCCTCTTTACATGACTGTGAAGGGAGATTTTGTCTTTTGTGAAGAACTCAAAAATACTATTTCACTGAGCTAAAATAATCTGTTTTCTCCCCCACCCACTGATTAAAACTTTACAGGAAAGTCACCCACTAACCTGGGGGTGGTTCATCCACAGGAGTGATCCTGCAAAGAGTTTGGAACAGAACAAATTCAGAAACACCTGGAATGTCTGCCATGGCAGGATTAGCTTGGTGTCTGTTAGGAAAAACCCCCCACGCAATTTTGAGGATAAATGTCTATTTTTACCCAAAAACTGTTGAAATATCTCTCCCTCCCCCAAATTTTACCCTCCGGTTTTTCTTAAACCACCTTTGAATCCCAGGAGATTTCAACAACCACTCGGGTTTTCCACGTGCAAATCCCTGGGGATTTGAGCTCCTTCCCCAAAGCACAAACTCCAATTTCCATCTGCCTTGGAGAAACTCTGTTCCACCCTTGTCCTGAGATCCAACCTGGCCCTGCCCTGGATCCCTCTGCTCACACGGAGCAGAGATTGGTGGCACCTCTTCACTTCCCAACCAACTTGTTCCCAAGAGATGGAGCCTCTGGGACACCCTGGAAATGTGGGAGATGGAGCCTCTGGGATACCCTGGAAATGTGGCAGAGGGTGTAACTGCCAAAACACAGACCCAATTTTGGGTGACACCCCTGTGGACGAGCCCAGCCCAACCTCTGGGTGCATCCAGAAGAACCCCAAGGTTCCTTTCCCTCCCAAGCCCCCTTTTTCCTTGGGAATTCCCATGGAATTCAGCACATTTGTGGGGCAGAGCTTCGCTCACAATAAACTCTCTGGAGCAGAACCACAGGTTCTTTCTGGGCAGCCCAGGAACCACAGTGTGGGTGTGCAAGGCAACATCTGGGCTGGCCCAGCCCCACATCTGGGCTCTCTCATGCATATTCCTGAGCAAAAGGCAGGTCCCAAAGTTAAACCCAAAGAGGGAACTCAGCACCTGCAGTGAGAAACGTGACTGGCTCCAAAATAAATCAGGGCTCTTTGGAAATGAGCCCTAAATCAGCCCCAGCTCAACCCCCCCCGACACAGACACCAAACCTGAGATTTAGGGGACGCTCCAGCAGCCAGAGAACTCCTGCCCAGACATCCCTTGGGATTTGGGCCTTAAGTGCTGTTGGAAGTGTTAATTTTTCATTTCCATATGGTTCCAAAGCGTGGAATTATTTTGAATTCTCCAGTGCACTTTTATTCTGAGAGCAGAGGTGGGTTTACATCACCCCTGACAGACCCAGCCCTTCCCTGGGAGCCCTCAAGGTTCATGTGCAGGGTCAGATTTGCCCCAAATTATGTGTATTTTACACTATTTGGAGAAAGGGGAGAATATGCAAAACATCCTGTATTAATCAGCCTTCAGGCAAATATAAATTATGTGATTAATAAAGATATTCAATCAAACAGCTGTGAGACCAATGGCACTGAAAACTCCAAAAATCAGACTAATAAAGAGATCTGAGCTGTAACAGGGTGTTTGGGGATTCCAGCTGCAGAGCTGCTCCCAAAAAAGGAGTTAATCAGCCACTTCCTGGGAAGTGGGGGAAGTTTTTTCTGCCCCAGGTTAAGGTTCTCCTGACTGGGAATGACCTGTGCTTGCAATTTGAATAAATACATTGAATAAAGACACTTCAGCAGAGACACAGCAATGAAGCCAAAATGGCAACAGAGAAGGGAAGATATAAATATATAGAATATATATATTATATAGATATAACATGAAAGGAAAATCTACATTTCCAAGAAAAGTGAAAAATCTCTGAGAAAGAGCTTCAACATTTTCTTGATGTCTGGTGACACAAAATTCCCCCTTCCCAAAATAGAAGAATGGGGGAATATTGTCCTAGAAGTTCAGGTTATGGGAAAATTCATGTCATATTTGATAAGGCTAATTGATGTCTAAGAGAGGGAGTTAATTAAGATTGAAATCAAAGCTTCAGGAAATGTTAGAAAATACTTTAAAAGCAGCTTAGAAAGAAAATCAGTGATATTTAACAAACATCACAGCAAACTGGGGTCTTTGGACTTGTTATTTTATACAAATTATTTTATGTAAATATAATTATTTATATTTTATCTTATTTATAAATCCCATGGAATGCTGTTTTGGAAAGTTATTTCCCTGCTTTCTTCTGGGTTTTGTGCATCAGATTAATTATTTTCTTACTGTAATGGTATGTCCAGAAATAAGATGGAACGAGCTCTTTTAAGGACAAATTAAGAGACTTGGAGTGCAAAAAAAAATGTGCTTATATTTATTTTACTATATAAAATATATATATCTACTAGATATAAATATAAATAATATAAATAATTAAGACTTGGAGTGCAACAAAAATGTTTATTTTACTATATAAAATATATATATCTACTAGATATAAATATAAATAATATATAAAATAAATATAAATGTTGTGCAGTTCTCCCTTAACTCTATTTATCTGACCTTCTCAGTGAAACATGTGCTCATGGCTCTGCACATTAATATTTTTCTCAGACTCTCACACCTGACAATTGTGCTCCCACATCCAGGATTTCCATAGTAATGACTGGATTCCTCGGGAGGGGACACAAATCAGTGTTCACTGGGTCTGGAAATTCAGAGATGAACCTTCTCCATCCCAGACTCCTTTCAATCTTCAGAGAGGAAAACTCAGCCTTGCTTTGGGCTTGGAAGGCAAAATCAAGAGGTTTTATTTACTGAAAAAGGGGGGAAATGAGGAAAGGAATCCAAGAGTGTGCTTGAAACAAAATAATCATCCTCCCAAAAATTAAGGCCCCTCAAAGAGCATCTTGGGTTTGTCTGAATATTTATTTTAAATCCTCTATCTAAAACAGTGCAGCTGTAAAGTTATAAGGAGGCCTGAATACAGCAAAGCTGGAAAAAAATGGAACTGTTTTTATCTTGTGTGAATTTTGGGAGCTGAAAAAATCCGTTGGCATCCCAAGAAATGGATGAAATGTTACCCCTCCAGTCCAGAATAAAATGTTAATAAAGGAATTTCTATTTCCAGCCCTTCCCTTCTCATTTCTTTTAGCTGGGACTTTGTTCCTGCTCACCCTGCTTTGCCCAGCTCAGCCCCTGCTCTCCAGGTTTTCCTTTGATGTGCTGCTCCACAGATGTGAGGTTCTTGGAAAAAAAAAGCACTTTTGCTGTGTGAAATTCATGCTCTGTTTGCCAAGTCTCTGCTGCTGGAAACTCAGCAAGCACTGCAGCTCTTGAAGACTAAAAAGAACTATTTATTTATAGATTAAAACCCACTTCAGGGCCCTTCCTTGGCTTTGTGTTGGTTCTTTTCCTGCTCAGGGAGTGGGGAGGACCCTCCTGCCACAGGGGGAATAACCAGGAAGGTGGGACACAGCTTTGTGCACCTCGATGGTCAGGGCGTTTTCCAAGGATTTCAACAAGTTTTCCACCAGGACATGGGAACCAAGCAGGGCCACCCAGCAGGGGGAAACTCGAGGGAGGGAAAACAGAAACACTGGGCTAGAAAATGAGTCGTCTGTAAGAAAAAATAGGTGGTTTTCCTGCTGATTAGTGGGAATGCTGCACATCTGGGAAGTGGCAGAGTTGTATTCCTGGGAATGCTGCACATCTGGGAAGTGGCAGAGTTGTATTCCTGGGAATGCTGCACATCTGGGAAGTGGCAGAGTTGTATTCCTGGGAATGCTGCACATCTGGGAAGTGGCAGAGTTGTATTCCTGGGAATGCTGCACATCTGGGAAGTGGCAGAGTTGTACTCCTGGGAATGCTGCACATCTGGGAAGGGGCAGAGTTGTATTCCTGGGAATGCTGCACATCTGGGAAGTGGCAGAGTTGTACTCCAGGCTCCCACCTCACTCCAGCCTCAGTCAGGGAGTTGCAGAGAATTCCAGGTGCCCCTGATCCCTCTTTTCCCCAGGCTGAGCCCCCCCAGCTCCCTCAGGTGCCCAGGAGGGATGTGGGGATGTGCCAGGCTGTGTCTCCAGGAAGAGCTGAGCTCCATAAAATGCACTTGCCCACAGCAGAGAAGGACAAACCAGGGTCAGACAGGGCTTGGAACAACCTGCTCCAGTGGGAAGTGTCACTGCCCATGGAATGAAATGGGCTTTGAGGTCCTTTCCAAGCCAAATCATCCCGTGATTTCGTGATCCTAAGGAAACTTCCTAAGCATCCCGAAATCCCTCTGCCCTGAGCTGGGCCTGTTCCCAATTTGTGTGCAGCAGGAGAGCTCCTCTTCCCTGGGCTGCCACAAATCCCCTCCTCCTGCCTTTCCAAGGCTCAGCACCGTGGGAAGCAGCTGGAATAGCTGGAATAGCCCCATTTATTAAGGCATGTTTAGCAGGGGGGTTCTGCTTTCTAAGCTCAACAAAACAGCAGCTCAGGGCTTGTTTAGGATGAATATAAACAGGGATTGAAGGTGCTCCTGTAATGGTTGGATGGGATTCTCCTGAATAAAAAGGGAAAGGAGAATTGTTGTCTGGGCTCAGTAACCTGCCCCAGCTCTTTTCTCTTCAGGGGAACCGATTTTAAGAGGGGACTGGGGGTGTTGTGATCTATCAAATTGAATTTCCTGCCTGTTTTCTGCTTTTGTGGGTCCTGGTTTCCAGGAGAGCCCACCCAGATCATTCCAGGAGCATAAAAATCCCAAGGATTCGAGATTCCTCTCAGGTTGGCTTCTCCAGGGTCCATCCACCTTCTCCTGCTGGACATGAGACCCCTCTGTTGAGATCCCAATCCATGAAATATTGGAATACTCCAGGCAAGCAATCTGTGGGAAAAGCCTCTGTTATCAGTTACTGATACACTGGCAATCAATTAAATGTCTCTGGGAGCTGGAGCTGTGGATACAAATCCTTCCCTGGGAGGGACTGGGATGGAATTCCCAGAGAAGCTGTGGCTGCTCCATCCCTGGAAGTGTCCAAGGCCTGGTTGGATCCCTGGGACAGTGGGAGGTGTCCCTGCCCATGGCAGGGGGGGCACTGGGTGGGCTTTAACATCCTTCCAACCCAAACCATTCCATGATTCCATGGAATGGAACCAAACACATTTCTGGGGTTTGGTTTATGGGGTTGGGTGTGTTCTACTTGTCTGCCAGGTCCTAATTTCCTAAAGACTGAGACACATCACTTTGCACTGTAGGTTAAACTTCTGCACTAAAACTTTAGGCCAAGCTTTCCATGTCTAGGATGGTATTAAATGATTTATTAATTCCTGTCCTGCTCCAGCTCAATATAGTGACAAATCTGCAATTCATCTTCATTCTCCCCACAAGTGACTCTGCACAGTGGCAGCAGGAGACACTGGTTTAAGTGAGTCCTAATAGATGAGGATTAATAATTCCAGGCTGTCAGAAGCCCCTGCCTGACCCTGGGAATTTTTTCCTGCTGCCTCAATTGAATCCAACTGCTCTGAGCTGGAGCAGGAGATTTATATGGAGCATTTAGAGATTCTGATCTCTATTTATTTTGTGGTGCTGGGAATTGAGCTCCTGGTTCTCAGGGTGGGTTTATGTGCCTGTGGTACAGGAGGCCACGAGTTGCTCCCAGCTCCAGGTGCCAATGGCATCACTGTGGACAACCAAGGGTGGAAAAGGAAATTCCCTGCTGGCAAATTGCAATCCAGGAACTTTCAGTTGTTTTCCACACAGCACTGAACCACCTTAAAATACAGCTTGGACTTCATTGGGAAAGGATTTCTGTTCAAAACTCTGTGGAGTTGTTTAATTGAGGAAACGGCCTCGAGTTGCACCAGTTGCTTAAACTGGATATCAGGGAGAATTCCTGCAAGGAAAGGGCTGTCAGGGGCTGTGGTGGAGTCACCAGCCCTGGAAGTGTCCCCAACACGTGGATGTGGCACTGGGGACGTGGGTTAGTGGTGAAGGTGGTGCAGGTTGATGGTTGGGCTTTGCCCACCTTCACAATGCTGTGATTGTGTGATTCTAATTAAATGATGCTGGTAATTAATGGGGTTCAGGGACAGGTTAAAACACACCACTCTGGCTGTGGGAAGCCAAAGCCACAGTCCTGCCACAATTAGTGGCTCATTGTCCATCCCACGGTCACGTTCTCCATCCCACTCATCCCAGTTTGATTCCCAATTTGATCCTGCACATCCTGTGACATTTATCTTTCAGCTCCTGCTTTGAACTGAGGCTCTTTTTATTTAGTCCATCTGATATTCTCAAATAAAGCAGTGGATCTTCAAAAGAACTCCTCAGTCCAAGTGCAGTCCAGCCTGGGCCTGGTCCCCCCTGCCAGGGAAAACACAGGATTTTCCATCTCTGATGGGAAGATGAGGCTGGAATATTCCACTCTCAGCCTCTGAAGGGAATTCTGCAGATGGATAATTTTCCATTTCATTCCTATTCCCTCTCATCTTCTTGGACTAAAGTGTAACAGCCTTTTCTTTAATAAAGCACATTTGGATGTTGCTGGGAACTTTGGGTTCAGCTAATTCTGGAAGATTGAATTTATTTGTCCTGGTTTTGTCAGTGGCTTGGAGATCCCCCTGTTGCCAGCTCTGAGATAATGAGGTGGTAACTCTGTGCCAGGAAAGGACCAAGTCCAGGATAATTTGGGAGGAGGGAAGGGGTGAAAAGGGGCAGCATGGTGTTCCCATAAACTCTGGGTTAGCAGGCAGGGATGGGGGGAAGTTCAGGAAAATTGGTACCCACAGCCAGGGGTCATTGCTGGGCCTTAAATTATACATTTAATAAGGATAAACTCCAGGAAAGCTTCACCTCACAGGGAATTTCTCCATGGAAAGGATGGTCAGGCATTGGAATTGCCCAGGGAGGGTTGCAGTGCCCATCCCTGCAGTGTCCAAGGAATGCTGGATGTGGCACTCAGGGACAAGTGGGGATGGGGCACAGCTTGGCCTCCATGGGCTGGGAGGGCTTTTCCAACCTCAGGAATCCTGGGATTCTGGGAACTCTGTCTCCTGGGATGGGCTCAGTGCCTACAGTGCCCAGAGGGAGAACTGGGTGTATCCAGGGGGATCTGAACATCTCCAGAAAAACACCTTTTGTGGGGCACTTTGGTTGTAAAAGTTTAGGTTCCAAAATGTAGGAAATAAGGGCAGCTTTGGAGTCTGGAAAAACTCATCCAATATCCATGGCAGCAAGGAAATATTAAATACCTTCCACATGGAGATTCAAACCCCATGTGCTCCACGATCAAACCATGATTATGGCAGTTCATGGAGGATAAACCCTCCCAGGAGACAATTACAGAGTCCCTGTGTGAGCCCAGAGAGCTCCACAGACACCTTTTTCCATGCCCCAAATCCCAAATAATTCTTCATTCTCTGAGATTTCATCTTGCACTGCTGGTCCAGGTTTAATCCACCATGGCTCATGATGGAGGAGAAAATCAAAGCCACCACTTTCTCCACCCTCAAAGTTGCTCTGACTGGAAAACCACTTGGAAACAAATCCCACTGGGATTTTTCCAGTAAAGTATGTTATATCTGGATGCAGCAGCCAGGTAGGAGGTGGAGCTAAAGAATCAGGCACTGCTTGAGAGGAGAAAGCCAAGGATTGTCTCCAGAGGATGCTCCTGCCTGCATTTTTCCCTCTGGAAAATGGACATGGACAGGAGCATATCTGCACTGGCACCTGTGAGATGAGCATTGCCATTGCTCCCCTGTGATAAGATAATCCTGTTACATTTCTGCACAGCTCAAACCTGAGTTT
This sequence comes from Calyptomena viridis, assembly GCA_013390005.1. NCBI lineage: Eukaryota > Metazoa > Chordata > Aves > Passeriformes > Eurylaimidae > Calyptomena > Calyptomena viridis. Next base: position 143,949 of record WEIV01000149.1, read on the forward strand.
TCTGGGCAGTCAGGACTTTTCTACTCCAAATAACCACCAATAACAAGGAGAAAATTGGAATAAGCCAATATATCTCATTTTGATGCTCAGACCTTTACTGAAATCCCCATATAATTTATTTCCCGAGTTTTTAGGGCATTGAAAATTTGTATTGACTTTTTATTTGGAGTAGTTTCTAAGGTACAGTGACAGCCTAATGGAAATAATGGAATAGGATCCCAGAATCACACCATGCTTTGAGTGGGAAGGGGCCTTAAAGCTCTGGGCTGGTTCACTTGGATCCAGCTTTGATGGACAAGCCCTTCTTTGTTCAGGATTTCACAATATAAATCTGCTCAGCTCCAAACAACAACATCAAACTCCGTGCTGGGGTTTTGGCTGAGGGAGGATTTCTGCAAAGACAGGCTGTGTTTGTACCCAGACAGCTGAAATACAGCAAGGAATAGCAGGATTTCTCCAACCTTCTCATCAAATAGACAGAGCCAGGGAGTTTGGAGGGGAAAGAAACAGTTTCTCTGCTGGGTATGGGCTGAAAAACCTTCATTAAGCACCTTCAAACCAGCCCCTGACTGTCAGGGGCAGCCTGGCTGGGCAAGGGCCTTTGCAGGGAACCAGCACGAGTTTTCCCTCAAATGATGTGAGCTGAGATGCTGACACATGATGGGAATTTCATGCCTCACCCCCAGAAAATAGAATTTTCCTTTCAAATGAAAAAACCCACCACCCCCAAGCCACAGGCAGCTATTTTTCAGTGCCCTTGTCTTGCAGCAAACACGAGCCAATTAATTCTGGACACATTGGACATATTGGAAAAAAAACAAATATCAGCCAACAGCCTTGTTGTGGTGGCAGATTCTGCTTTTTCAGTGGTGTGGAAAAAACACAGCAATGCAGATCTTGGGCTCTCCAAAGGAATAGAAGGGGCCAAGTCATCAAACATCTTCTCCATCTTCAGCCAAAGCAGCTGCTTGTCCTGCCCAATTCATGGACCATCAGCTGGAGCCAATTTGGAACCAACTCTGCTCTTCAGAGCCCAAAAAGACCAGGAAACTTGGACTGATCAGGCAACCAAAGGGCTGGTGCAACAGAAAGGGGAAAAGCAGCATTTATCATTTATCTCTTCTGCCTGTTGCATGGAAGAATCCTGAAAACTTGGGAGTGACACGGATTAGTATGAGAAACTTTAAAGTTCAAGTCATTATTCATGTTCTTTTAGAGGTTTTGTTGCAGCTCATACATTTTTTTGCAAAGCAGATGAATTTCTGTTCAAGGTTTCCCCAGAGGCACAATGATCCTGCCAGGCACACACAGACACTCTGTGATCATCAATAACTTCCCCCATCACTCCTGGCTGGGGGAGACAAAGCACTTATTCTAATTTGGCTCACAATAAAAGAGCACAGATCATAAAACCTGGTCAAGAAATGTGATCACTGAATAAGGCAGCAGCTCTGAAATATGGAGCTGTGCCCCACACACGAGCTCCAAATCACTCCCTGGACATTCAAGGTGCTAAATTGAAAGTCTCTGGTGAGTCCATAAAAAAAGCCCAGGACACACCACCAGGATGGAGGGAAACAGCAGCTCAAATCTGGGGATGAGGGAGAAGGAAAATTAGAGCATGATGGAGATGTATGCCAACTTTCATTTCCAATTTTGGCAAATAAATTTAAGCTAATTTGCTTAAGACCATCTAATGACCTGGGAAATTAATTTCCCTAAATTAACATATTATTGAATCCTGTTGTTTATGAGTGTGGGAACCTGACAAAGCCCAAGAGCTCAGAGATTTTTGTTTCCTTCCCACTGCAAAGGGTGCAGTGTTGGGGGTCACCCGGGCTGTGACAGCTTCTCTTTGCCACCAAGAGTGCCCAGAACGAGGGGTGGGCTCTGTGCTTGGCCTTGGTGCCAGGCAGGGCAGGGAGGGCAGTGCCCAGGCTGGGCCTAAGCCCCAAGGGGGGACGGTTTGGGCTCTTTTTGGAGGCAAAGCCAAGGGGCTGCTCGTGGTTGGACCTGGTGTCTCAGTGCCAGCCTGGGGCAGGTTGGGAGGGCCCACGGTGTCCCCTGGTGCCACCTCCCGCTCCAGCAGGGCCACCCCCAGCACAGGGCACAGCAGTGTGTGCAGGGGCTGCTGGAATGGCCCCCAGGGATCCCCCCTCCTGTAGGTGCCCCTTCCACTGTGGGTCCCATTGCCTGGGCCCTGCTGGGCCACCCCCTGTCACGGGGCTGGGTCCCCTCAGTGTCCCCTCTGGGGCTGAATCAGCCTTTCCTGGGCACAGGGGTGCTCCAGCCCATCGTATCTTACAGCTCTTTTCCAACCTAAAGGGTTCTGTGATTATCTCCCAGAATTTTGGGGGAAATCCAGTGTTTCCAGCCCGTTTCCCCCCCCCAGCTCTGCAGTTTCACATCCCACACGCAGCAGGTTCTGCCCTCACTTGTACATTCATTTAGGCATCATTAAAAGCCCCACATCCAGTAGAACGGGGCTGAAAGGGCACAAAGGAGCTGAAAGGCAGCGACAGCCCCCCCTGAGCATCGTGTCCCGAGCAGCAGAGGGCAGGAGCTCCTGTGGGAAGTGCAGGAGGAGCAGGCAGGAGACACCAGCCAAGCACTGGGAGCACAGGAACAGGGAGAGAAAAAGGCAGAGAAGCACAAAGTGGTGAATTAAGAGGGGTTTGAACTCCGTGGCTACGTGGAGAGCATGGCCCCTACACACATCCCATGGTTGGGGCTCCATCTCCAAATTTCTCTGCCTCAGAAACCTCAGTTCAACTAAATGTTGCAGTGACAAGGGTAATAAAAATACCACCATAAAATGCATGAAGGATCTCCCATCCTAAATATCAGATTTTAAAAGCAAAATACCCATTAATTCTCCACTGTCTCAGCAGTGACACTGATGTGATTCATGGCCATTCATGCACAAGGCTGAGCTCTGTTCTTTGAGAAACACAATATAAATCTTCAGATGAGCTATCAAATGGCTTGATGATTAATCCTGTGTTATCCTTGAATGTAATGCCAAAGGGTGGGAGAGAAGGGGAATATCCCACAGAAGAGGATTGGAGCATCAAATGAACTCAGGAGTGTCCCAAGGTTAATCTGAAAGAGTTTCTTTCTTGTGTCTCCAGCTCTCCTGGAGCCCCTTTAGGCTCTGGAAGGGGCTCTAAGGTCTCCCTGGATCCTTCTCTTCTCCAGGTGAACATTCCCAGCTCCCCCAGCGTTTCCTAATGGAAAAGACACCGAAATTTTCCTGATTTCAGTTTCAATAGGTGCAGAATATTCTCGTTATTTGAGACGAGTTTTGAATATATTACAAAAAAAAGTAAGACACTGGTTTAAAAAGAGAAAGAAGAAAAAAAAAGGGAGGAATTAAGACATGTCTGAGTGTTTGATATAAGCCTGGGATGTAACCGAAAGGGGGAAGTGATTTGCCATCAGGAGCTGCTGAGAGAATTCCTCAGGAAATGCAGGGTTTGTTTCTCCTGCCTCACAACCCAGCAGAAATCAAGGCGTGAATGGCCAGGAATTCCTGCAGTTTAAATTCCCATCTCTGGCTGTCTGAGCCCTGGAAATCCTGAGGGATGCAACGAGGGAAGGGCTGGTGCCACGAATGACCCGAATCCCGTCAAAAGGCAGGAAAAGAGGACATTTAGAGGGGACAAACCCTCCGGGTCCATTGGCAGGATGGTGCTGGAGGGGGAATCCACCCCTTGCCAGAGGCACATCAGTGAAAGTGTTGGATTCCTTCAGGAATTAGAGCTGGGAATCATTTTCGGGCTCCTTTTCCCTCTGTGGGGTTTTGCTGATTGCAGGGGCAGCACAAAACAGAGGAGAAATCAAAAGTACAAAGGATTCCACCCTTCCTGCTCTAAAGGCTTTGTCCCAACCTAAATCTGTATTTTATTGAAACTAGAGTGGCCTAATTTGGGGAATACACCCAATATTTCTCACCCTCACAAGGGTTGGGCAGACAGTTAAATATGAAAAATCAAGAAGATGGGAGAGTTGGATTCCAGAGGAAATAAATCAGAGGGGATCCTGTAGACATTTTTGGAATTACAAAGAGAAGACAAAAAACCTGCCACTTGATCTGTTTTGCTGTATAAAAACACCCATTTCTAACACAAAATTGATTTTACTTCTGACTTCTTTTGTTTTAGTGCAGGAAAAGCCTTCCATGGAGTAAAGCCTGTCATCCTGCAATGGGATATCCATGGAAAAGGAGCTGGCAGGGATGGTCCTGTGAGCCCCAAGTGATGGTTTCTCCTGCTCCAGCCCACCTCCCTTCCCTGGGGATGTCCTTGGGCTGCTCCAGGGATGCTTTGGAGCAGGGCACCACAAGATAAATAAAGAGGTACAATTAAAATCAGCATTTCTGGCACTGGAAATATCTTCTCACACCACGTCAGGTGAGACAGACCCTTGTGCCCCACAGTAAAATTCAATGATTAATTTGGTTTCTCCATCACAGCTGAGAGGGAAGAATCACCTCCAAGATCAGAAGAGATGGGCAGGATCAGGTACAAATGAGGTAAACGGTGCTTCCCAAAAACAGCTTGTCTGGGCTGGCACAAAACCCAGAATAGTTGGAAATTCAGTGTTTAGGGAAGGCCCAAGAGCATCAGAGGACAAGAGCAGCAACCAAAAGGAATCACTGAGGCTGGAAAAGGGCTCCAAAATCATCAGTTCCCCCCTGACCCTGATCCCCACCCTGAGTGCCACATCCAGTCCTTCCTTGGACACTGCAGGGATGGGGATTCCAAACCTCCCTGGGCATCCTTTTCCAATGCTTTGCAACCTTTTCCCTGAAGAAATTTCTCCTGAATTCAAGTCAGTGCAGGAAGGAGGGAAATATCCCTCAGGATACCAGCAGAAATCCTGCCACACACTCCTTTCTCCTTTCCTTTGGAAATTATTCACTTTTAGCCACGAGAATGGGAAATACAAATTAGTGACCGTGCCCTGAACTGCCAATGCATGAATTAGAATTACCTCAAACCTCATTAAATTATGCTCTGGTGTTTATTCCATTTTGCTCATGATATCATTTTTCTCTCTGCTACAGTGGCAGAAATAAATGCTTTAATTTCCCCTGTGCTCCACAGCAAGCCTTGCCCTTGGAAGCTATGGAATCTATATGTTAATCAGCTCGGGGGCTGCCCGTGCCATTCCCAGCCCTTTGCATTTGTTTCCTGGTGTCACTCTTGATTACAGCCCTTTACAACACATTCCTGCCGTCAGGAATGTGGGCAGAGCCACGGGCAACTCGGATCAATGTGCTGATTGCAGGTGGGATCTATTTGCTGGATAAATCCCAGCTCTGCTTCGTGTTTTCTGTAACTTTTCCATTTGGGGACTAATTAATATTAATGATTGCGAGGGCAGGGAGAGCTTTCACTCAACATAACGAAACATTATTGGAGGAGTAAATGAAACATTGAACTGGAGCTGCTGGAAACAGCAAACTGGGGGATGAAGGGAGGTGTCTGAGCCTCCTAATTCTGCACCTTCTGACGTTTGAAACACTGGGATTTTGCTGCTGCTTTGCTCTGGGGCTGCTGCTCTGGGGTGGCTGTGGTGGAGTCCAACACCCCTCCACACCTGCATTGCCCTGTTCCCCTGCACTGGCCCCTTCCAGCCCTGCCACTGAGCAAAATCCAGCTGCTTCCAGGAAAACAGGGCTTCCCAACTCCTTCCCAACTCCTTCCCAGGAAAACCAGGCTTCCCAAATTCTTCCCAACTCCTTCTCATGCAAACGAGGATTCACAACTTCTTCCCAATTCCTTCCCATGCAAACCAGGGTTCCCAACTCCTTCCCATGCAAACAAGGAGTCTCAACTCCTTCCCAACTCCTTCCCATGTAAACAAGAGTTCCCAACTCCTTCCCACGCAAACAAGGGTTCCCAACTTCTTCCCAACTCCTTCCCAGGAAAACCAGGCTTCCCAAATTCTTCCCAACTCCTTCCCATGTAAACAAGAGTTCCCAACTCCTTCCCACGCAAACAAGGATTCACAACTTCTTCCCAATTCCTTCCCATGCAAACCAGGGTTCCCAAATTCTTCCCGACTCCTTCCTGTGTAAGCAAAAGTTCCCAACTCCTTCTCAACTCTATCTCATGCAAACAAGGATTCCCAAATTTTTCCCAACTCCTTCCCATGCAAACAAGGATTCCCAAATTTTTCCCAACTCCTTCCCATGCAAACAAGGGTTCCCAAATTCTTCCCAGTTCCTTCCCATACAAACAAGGGTTCCCAAATTCTTCCCAATTCCTTCCTGTGCAAACAAGGGTTCCCAAATCCCTCCCAACTCTATCTCATGCAAACGAGGATTCCCAACTCCTTCCCAACTCCCTCCTGTGCAAACATGGGTTCCAGGACTCCAACTCCCCAGGAGTTCCCCCAGACCTTGGCTGCAGCCACACACCACTTCACACCGAGCTTTCCTTGGCTCCTGACACATCCCAGCCCTTCCAGCTGCTGGGGCTGGAGACACAAGGGATTTAACAGACACTGGGATAACTGAACCCAAACAGAGGGAGCCAGACAAGCTGAAAATTAGGGAATAAACTCCCACCCCCAGCAAAGCCTGGCAGCACAAACCCCCGACAGATCAAACTGCAGAGAGAGAACAGGTTGTTTCATCCTCTCATTTCTTTTATTCACAAAGTAGAAAATTACTCTTCTCTCCAAACACTCCCTCCAAGCTCTATTTTTGGAGGTGTGGGTGGTGGGAAGAGCAGATTCCTTGTAACCTCCCTGTGACACCTTTCCAGGCTGGAGGCTGTTTAAAGGTAAACTTTGCAGTGAACTCTAATCAGTATAAAAGATTCTTGATTCAGATGAAAGAAATGCATCCCAATTTCAGCAGGAGAAGCTGCTGGGAAAGCCCTGCTGGAAGGAAGGCATGGCAGGATACAGAGGTGGGGGAAGATGCCCCTCCTGCAGCTCCACACCAGCCATCTCCCCCAATCCACCCTGGAGAAAGGTCTGGAAATGTGGAATCCCAATCTGGTTTGGGTTGGGACCTTAAAGCCCATCCAGTTCCACCCCCTGCTGTGGGAAGGGACACCTCCCACTATCCCAGATTGCTCCAAGCCCTGTCCAACCAGGCCTTGAAATCTTTTTTTTTCAAATATTTTAAAGTTTTCAAATTTTTCCATTTTTTTCGATTTTTCAATTTTTTCACATTTTTCAATTTTTTCAACTTTTTGCATTTTTTCAATTTTTGTAACTTTTGCCATTTTTTCAAATTTGAGGTGATTTCCACTGGGATGTTTTTCAGTGCTAAGGTAACACTGCTCCATCCTGGGACCTCCCAGCCATTCCCTCCATCCCAAACCCACCTCAGCACCCCCAGGGCTCTGCAGGAACTCAGCAGCTCCTTCACTAAAGAGCTTTACTTCCATTAATGACTTTCTTTCCATAATTACTTCCCTTGTTTGGGATGTCAGTGAATCCACTGACAAATTGACCGATTTGGGAGATTTATTCCCTCTGTTGCTCCATGTTTTCCAAGGACCAGGGTTAATTATTAAGAGCTAATTAATTTAGATATTAATCTAAACAGTGGCCCAGAGAAGCTGTGGCTGCCCCATCCCTGGAAGTGTCCAAGGCCAGGTTGGACAACCTGGGACAGTGGGAGGTGTCCCTGCCCATGGCAGGGGGGGAATGGGAAGAGCTTTAAGGTTCTTCCAGCCCAATCCAGTCTGGGATTTTGGGATTCTGCCATGGAATGTCCCCCCCAGCCACGTGTGTGCAGGCAAAGAGTCTTTTAAAAACACCTTTGTAAACTGTTCCCATTCCCTACATTATCCCAACCTGCCTCCTGCACTTTCCCCTTCCCCTCCCTCCCCAGGATTTGCAGGGAATGTTGTTCCACCCCAACTTCCAGGACAGGAGGAACAAATTCCTGTTTTCAGGGAGGTTTTTGCAGGTGGGTTTGAGCAGATTGGGGGGCAGAAGTGAATCCTTCCAAGGCACAATTCCCGGGAGCAGATGAAGGGCTGGGAGTGTCACAGCTCCTCAATCCCATAAAAACCCTTCCATTCCCTGTGGATGCCTCGATGCCTCCCTGAATGGAATGGGAGCTGCACAGGAATTCCAGGAATTCACGCGGGTGTGGTGAGCAAAGCCCAGGGGAGGTGATGGACAGCACTTCCCAAAATCCCACTGTTCCATGGGGAAAGGGCAGGGAAGGCACAGCTCGGCCTTGCAGGGCGACACCAATTAATTGTGGGATCAATTAAACAATGTGCTGAGCACTGGGAGCACCGACCTTGCTGACACTCCTTTCCTCCTCCAAAGTGATCATTTTTATTGCCAAACTTTGCAGATCCTTCAGGGAAACACAGACGTTTTACTTAACTCAGGAATGTGGGAGGGGGGAGTTTAATTCTCTATCACATTTGCTTATTTACTGCTTTATATAAATATATAAATATGCAATAAATAGTATAATAGATATCATATATAAATGTATTTATATAAATATATA
>WEIV01000149.1:152460-165699 GCA_013390005.1 Calyptomena viridis
GATTTAAGGTCCCTTCCAGCCCAAACCAGTGTGGGATTCCATAATTACTGCCTCAATTTACCAGCAGAGATACTGACTGTGGGACCTTCCCCTCTGAGCTCAATTTTAGGGAAGAGATGCCGTGAAATATGAGATTTCTGTGTGTTCCCAACCCCAGAGCAAAGGACTTGGTAATCAGGTTATTCGAGATTTGTTAGAGGAGACACAGAAATGTCTCTACCCTTCCTTTGGCCCTTTCTGCTGCTTTGTTAGAGGCAGGGGATGAGGTTTGAGCTGCAAACTTTGAACCCTCACACTGTGTTTCCCTGGGATGGAGCTGGATCTGCCCCTGGCAAACATTTCTGTGTCTCCTGGAAGTCCTTCCCCTCCTGCCTTTCCCAGGTTGGATGCAGAGCTTTTCATCCAGGTGGGAGTTTTGGGCTTTAAATTTTCATTTCCCACAGGAATTCAAAGGGAAATGAGGGGATTTCTCACAAATGTTCATTTTTAGGGAAGCAAAATGTCCAAGACCACAATGGAGCTGATGAACCTGGATTTCTGAGCATCCCCAACCTGCACCTCCCAGGGACCCCAGGGAAGGGAAGGGTCTGTGCTGCTGGGAGCTGAACATTTCCCTGGTTAAATGTCCTGGAAAACTGATGGAACTCTGTGGATGTGGAGAAACAGAGCTCAGGCACATCCTCTGTGCTCAGGGGCTGCTCCACATGGAAAGGGCACAGAAAGGACTCCCAAATACACTGGTACCAAAACCCCACTGAGTCTTGTTCTCTTTTCTCCTTGAGCCACAAGAAAAGATTAATAAGGGAGATGTGATGTCCAGGAACAGGGATTTCCATTAGGAAGGCTCTCAGCCCCAGCAGATCAGCAATAATAAACCAGCCCTCTGTGATCCTCACCACAGACACTGGAGCCTTCCAGCAGATTAAAGAAATTACTTCCATAAAACATAATCTGTTCCCCTTCCTGGGCTTGGCTGAGCCACACAGTCAATCAGGCAAGAATATTTTCTCCTACTAAGAAAAAGAAAAAGCCTTTACAGTGACACTTCTTTGCAAAAATGAGAATTTTTAGTGATAACAAAATCCAATTTCCTTTGATCTGGCTCCTGCAGGACATTTGATTGTGGGCTGGGGGTGTAAATCTCCTGTGAACCATCCCAAGGCCAGGCCTGGCTCAGTCCCTGCCTCCTCTTTCTGTTCCAGGGGGCAGGAGCAGATCCCTGTCCCAGCTCCTGGATCTCAGTATCCTGCCCATTCCAGCCCCACTGTCCTGAGGAGCTTTGGATCCCAAACCCAACTGTGCCTGAGCAGCCACACAGAAAAACTGCTTTTGGGGAGTGAAACAAACTCAGTTCAACTTGTCTGGAAGAACCACAAATCTCCCTGGGAATTATTTCAGGCAGATCCATCCCTGGAAGTGTCCCAGGCCAGGTTGGAGCAGCCTGGGATAGTGGGAGGGGTCCCTGCCCGTGGCACTGGATGGGATTTAAGGTCCTTTCCAGCCCAAACCATTCCACAATTCCGTGATTCCAACCAGACTGTCCTTCCCACCCTCAGCCACGTGTGTCCAAGGTGTCAGGAACCTTCTCCAGGCCACCACCATCCCTGTCCCTGAGCTGGGGAGCCACAGCATTCCCCTTCCACAGGAGGGAAACAACCAGGAGGCTCCAGGAGAGCCAAGGATTAAATATTCCCTCTGCAGGTCGTGGGAAAGATCAGTGGCTGTGCCCAGACTTGCTGAATTAACTGAGTTAACTGAGGGCTGGGCAGTTGTGCCATGTCCCTGGGCACACTTGGGGGTATCTGGCATGGAAATGAATATTAATAAAATATTTCTTCTAGTCCCAAACAGCAAAGTCACTGGTGGTTGTGCTTTAATGTAAAATGGCCTTTACAGATGTAAGATACCATTTACAGATGTAAATTGACATTTACAGATGTTAAATTGCCTTTGCAGATGTAAATTGGCATTTATAGAAGTAAATCTGCCTTTACAGATGTAAAACGGCCTTTACAGATGTAAAACATCATTTACAGCTGTCAAATGGTATTTACAGATATAATTTGGCCTTTACAGATGTAAAGTGGCACTTCCCAAAGTGGCACCTGAGGAAGCCCCAGAGGGTTGGGTGGTGCTTGGTGGCTCAATCCCCTTTGATCCCATCCCTGCTGCAGCCAGTGGGATTCAGGGGATGGAATTGCTGGGGAAAAGGGAGCAGGGGCAGCCCAAATTCCCATTTGGAATGCACCTTCCATCCACACCTGGAGATGCTTTGACCTCAGGCTTGGCTTTGGTGCAGCTCCATAAAATTTGGAGGCCTGGGTGTCCCTCCTCGTCCTCCTGTTCCAACCAGAACCTTCAAATCACAGGGAAAAAGAGCTTCCCTTGCACACACTTCCAAGGATTGCAGAGGGATGGAAACATCAGCGTGACAAAGCCATGGAGCAGTGACAGACTCCAGGGATCCAGCTCAGCTGGGAAGGGGGATGTTGGGCAGGAATGCAGAGGGAGATGGAGATTTTCGCTTTTCCAAGGGACACAATGACAATAAAAACGGACATTCCAGGAGGGGGAGGTGGATTTAAATCCCAAAGTGTTGGCAAACACTGGTCGTCTGACCCATGGGGGTTCCTATCCCAGCAGGAACTGCAGGAATTTGGGATTACAGCCTCCATGGAAAGCTGGGAAACCTGTGCCAAGGAGACTTTCCAGTTGTGGTAGGAGAGAAAAAAGGAAAAATGGTAATTCCAGGAGATGAGAGAGGGTTCCAGACACTGGCTTGGCTCATCCCTTCACCCTGTCAGGGACAGGGAACCCAAAATTCCACCTGGAAATCACAGTCCAATGGAAATGAGAAGCAGCCCCTTAAAAGCAGGGAGTTTTTCCCGGGATCTGGCACATTCCCAGCCGAGGCAGAGCAGAGGCAGCAGCTCATCTGCATCACCCCCCACTTCACCTCCTGCTTAATTGGCAGAACTCGGCTCTTCCCTGGCTGGATAAATGAGGGGGCACTTTGTGGGGACAGTGGCAGCAGCAGCCAGGGAAAACCAGCTCGGGAAGTGCTGCAGGAAAGGAGTCCAAACCCAAACTGCGTTTGCCTTGTGCCTCCAACCTCCTTCTGCAACAGCTGGAAACTCCTGCTCAGCATCCTCTGCTTTGGCACGAACGTTCCCGTGGAATTAACATGCCAGGGAGCCAAACCCCCCCCGTGTCCCAGAGGACGAGGTTGGAGTGGTCCCAGATGTGCACACAGCTGGTTGACACAACAGGGAGACAGTTTTGGCTGGAGCTCTGCTGCTCTCAAAGAGCACAAACAGCTTAAATGGCAAATCTAGAAAGACCTCGCTCATTAATAGGGTTTATTGTTTCCTGAGCTCTGGTTAATCACCCTCTGAAAGCCTCTGCTTGTTAATTGAATGTTTCCTTTTCTATCCGGAGATGGAGGGATGAGGAGCTGCTGGAAATGGGGATTATCCACAGGAATAGGACACTGGGACCAGCGGGATCGTGTGTTGGAAGGACATGGATTTGCTGAACGCCAGGCAGGTCTGCAACAAAACATCCCTTTTTTTATCCCCCGGGCATAAATTATCAATTATAACACAAAATTGTGGCGAGAGAGGGAGGAACCCAAAAGTTAAACAAGTTAAACTGTAAACACAGACAGGTTTTGAAAGAGATAAGTGTGAAGTAAATGAACCAAAACTGGCTTAAACACAGGGGAGAGCAGATAATCGAGTTCAGGAATTAAAGTGGAAAAAGAGGAGATGGAGTTGAGAAGGAAGACCACGAGCAGCATACAAAGGGATCAGGGCAGTGGAGCCGAGGATAATCCCATCCCGGCAGGATTTGGGCAGTGCTGCTCTGGATCACTGCTGGGTGCTGTCCTCTTTCCTGTGCTGACAGGTGAGCTGTGGGAAGTGGGACCTTGGGATGGATCCTGATGGAGTGAGCACATGCTTTTCCATGGAAAGAACACGCTCCCAGCAGCTCCAGCCCAAGGAACAGCTCAGCCCCAGTTTTAAATTGAATGGTACATTTAATTATACATTAAATCGAATTATATATATATATACATATACATTTGCAGCCTTTGGGGCAGTGGGAGCAAAGGGCACTGAGGGATAAAACTGCACAGCCGTGGGTCCAGAGCAGCAGGACACACTCCTGGAATCCTGGAATCCCAGAAAAGCCCTCTGGGACCACGGAGTCCAACCATTCCCAGCACTGCCCCACATCCCCCAGTGCCACATCCACAGTGATTAAACCCTGCAGGGATGGGATTCCAGCCCTGCTCTGTTCCTGCTGTTTTTTCTCCCCAGTCCTGGCCATTCCAAGGGGGAGGGAAGCAGAGGACATGGCACAGGGAATATCATTTTTCCTGCTCGTGCCAGAACAGGGAATGATTTGCAATTTGCCAGAGCTCGTTTCCAGGCTCTGCTCCAGGGCTGGGCCACAGTTAATGTGCTGCAGGTGGATTGCAAAGCGCTTTTCCAGGAGCTGAGCCCGGCAGGGATCACAGCACGAGCTGAGTGCTTTCCAGGTCTGCTCTTCCAGAGGGTGGGAATGTCGACCCTTGGCTGTGGGGGTTCCAGCACAGCCCTGGCACCACGTTGTGCACCTGCACGGGTTTGGAGCTCTGTGCCCTGCTGGGGAGGGATGAACCAGCTGAGGGCTCACACTGCAGCCTTTCCAACAGCACTTCCAGCACCTCGGGTTCCCATGGAATCTGCATTCCCGGGGGGGCTCAGCCAGCTCATCCCCGGGGATGTGCTTGGGGTTATGGGCTGTCAAATGGTCATGGAATATCCTGGGCTGGAAGGGACCCCAGGGATCACCCAGTCCCACCCCTGGCCCTGCACAGACACCCCACTAATCCCCCCCTGTCCCAGAGGATCAGCCCAGCCCTCCTGGAGCTCTGGCAGCCTTGGGGCTGTGCCCCCTGCCCTGGGGAGCCTGGGCAGTGCCCACCCCCCCTGTGGGCAAAGACCCCCCTGGTGCTAAGCCCCACCCTCCCCCTGCCCTGACACAACTCCAGCCATTCCCTGCATCCTGAGCTCCACCCTCCCCCTGCCCTGACACAACTCCAGCCATTCCCTGCATCCTGAGCTCCACCCTCCCCCTGCCCTGACACAACTCGAGCCATTCCCTGCTCCTGGCCCTGGATGTGCTGATTCATGGAATAATTTGCTTAAAGATAAAAAAAAAGTCAGCCCAGAGTAAAACTTAGGAAGTTCAGGTGCTCCTGAGGAAAACTTTGGGCACAAACACAGGGCTTTGGGCTCAGTGGGCAGCACGTCCTGGGCCTCCAAACCCAGCAAACGGAGCCTCCAGGGGGGAAAAGTGTCTCAGTGGGGAAAGGGGATAATCCTTCCTGACTCTGGAAATGCCTCCAGCCCCTTGCTGGAGCCAGGGGGGCTCGGGCTGAACATTCCCATTCCTCTGCTCTGGGGAGCAGCAAAGGCAGGACCAAACCCACCTGGGCTTTGGGGTGGCTGGGGAAACCTCAGTCCTGAAAATCAGCTCAGGGATTCCTCCATCACCTTTTCCCGGGGGTTTTCCCTGGATTTCAGAGCAGTTGAGGCTCCACCAGCTGCACCTCCCTGTCCCTCAGGCTCAAGGCACAGCCAAGCACCTCCCAAAGCCTGATTTTCTGTGTCCCTGTGGGAGAGAAGAGCATCTCCTTTCCCTGGAATGCTGGGAAGATGCAGGGATGTGCTGGGAAGGCAAACTGTCTATTTTCTTATTAAAAGAGGTGTGTGAGAAGCACAGGGAAGTGGAGCTGCTGCATATTTCATATGAGCAAACCCACAGCAGAACGTGAGTGAGACAGGAGGATTGCTTTGGGAATTGTTCTGGTTGTGGAGCTTCAACTAAAAGGGGCTCAATTTATTATTATTTTTGGAATTTTGGAGCGATGTCACTATATTCAGGTATTTCTAGGCTATGTCTCTCACATTTGCTGTAAACATGAGTGGGGTAATTAATGTTCCAACCCACAAAGCCTGGAATAAATAAAAAAATAATAATAAATGAAATTTAAAAATCAAATAAATTCAATAAAATATATGTATTTAGCAGAGCAGGCAGAATAAACGTTGGTTTGCAGAAAGAGGAATAAAACCCCTGTGCAAACTCATGTGCTCCTGTTATTGCTGTCAGAGGAACTGAGTTACCACAACCCACCATTCCCTGGGACATTCCCTGGGTCATTCCCTGGGATTGGGATTATCAAGGGAATCGGCCACGAGGGGTCTCCAGTCTGGGTTTTATTAAGAGGGTTTTTATTTAATTGGGAATCAGATTGGAGCTGTTTGGACTGAAAACCACTGTGATTCCCTTGGAATGAAAGCAGCAGGTTTCCCTGGAGCCCTTGGGATGCTCATGTGGGAAAACCTGGGAAATTCAGGTGTTCCTGGGCAAAATCCAGAAAAGGAGAGAGGAGGAAAAGAGAAGGAGAAAAGAGGGGAGATTAGGGATATAATGCCTTGTCTTCCTGAGGATTGCAGGCAACCCAGTGCAGGAACATCATCACCTTGTCTGCTGCTCCCAAAGAAAGATGGGAAAGAAAACACCTTGTCCTGTCCAACACCCCAAACTCCAGCTGGGAAACACGGAGGGTTTATCACAGGGAGGGGTTTATCATGGAAAGACAACCACAAGCTCCTTATCCAAGAAATCCCTGACAGTTCCACTCAGGGAAACAAACTCCTCCCTTCTCCCAGAGCAAACCTCACATCCGAGATTAAAGGCATCAAGAACTATGGGAACATGTTTTTCCTGCGGGGAGAATTCCTGCCCAAAGCCCTGAGGAGTGGGAGAGCAGCTCTGGTTCTCCCCCAGGTTTGTGGGGACTCTCTGTGTCCAGCACAGGGAGGGACAAATTGGAGCTGGGATGGAACCCAGCAGTCCCTGTCCTGAGCTCAGCTCAGGTTTCTCCTGCCATTCTGATCATTGCCCTTGTCATTCCCAGAGTACAAAATAAACAGCCTCACAGCTTTTTTTGGGTTTGCTTTTCCCCACAATCTCCCCTGTGGCAAAACTTTTCTCCTGGCAGAGGACAAGTGTGGAATCCTTAAAGAGAGCAGCAAAGCTGAGGGGGAAAAGCTGCCTTTTCTCTTCCCAGCCTTCACTTTGGAGAAAAACAACCACAAAATTCCCTGTTCCCGGCACAGGGGACCCCCAGGATGGTGGAACACACACCCTTGTGTCGAGGCAATCCCTTCTTTTCATGGATATATCCCATATTGGATTGCCTTAGGGACAGGCTGGGAAAGCTCTGAGAGCAAAAGGTATCTCTGGAAAGAGTTGAGGCCACACTCCTGGATAAAGTAGATCCCAGAATTCCGCTTTCACTGTGAGACCTGGGAACTCCACAGGATCAAGAGGCTTCTGCAAGGATTCACTTTTCCACAATTAAATAAATGAATCACATCTGAATGTTGAAACCCCCCTGGAATGCCTTGGAGCAGATCCCTGAGGAAAACATGGAATCCTGGAATCTCAGAATGGTTTGGGTTGGGAGGGACCCTAAAACTCACCCCATCCCACCCCTGCCATGGGCAGGGACACCTCCCACTGTCCCAGGTGGATCCAACCTGGCCTTGGACACTTCCAGGGATCCAGGGGCAGCCACAGCTTCTCTGGGAATTCTGTTCCCATCCCTCCCCACCCTCCCAGCCAGGAATTCCTTCCCAATATCCCATCTAACCCTCTGGCAGTGGGAAGCCATTCCCTGTGTCCTGTCCCTCCAGCCCTTGTCCCAAGTCCCTCTCCAGCTCTCCTGGAGCCCCTTGAGGCTCTGGAAGGGGCTCCAAGCTCTCCCTGGATCCTTCCCTTCTCCAGGTGAACATTCCCAGCTCTCCCAGCCTGGCTCCAGAGCAGAGGGGCTCCAGCCCTTGGAGCAGCTCCGTGGCCCCTTTGGACTTTCTCCAACAGCTCCACATCCTTTTACTTTGTGGCCCCAGAGGTGGACACAGGATTCCAGGTGGGATAAACAGAAGAAATGATCAATCCTCATGAATTCCATGCAAGCCACGAGCAGGATATTTGTGCTCTTCACTTCCACATTGGAATTCACAGGTTGCTTCATTTTTTAAAATAAAAATGCAAAACAGATTTTGTTTTTAAATTGCCCAAAGCAAACCCTTTTCCAGCAGCTCAGTGCTCTGCTCCCCCCAGGGCCACAAACCCTTGGTTGTGCCAACTTCAGACACTGGCACGGGGCACACTTTGTTCCCAGCAAAGTGTCCTGTGTCTTGTCCTGTGTCCTGTGTCCTGTCCCCTGTCCCACAGCACCTCCCACCCGGAATGTGCTCCATGTGAGCAGATCCCTCTCCAAAGCCCCAGGAGAACCTTTGGAAAGGCTCCCAGGAAAATCCATCCCTGTGTCCTGGCACAGGGAAGAGCAAAGCAGCTCCTGCCCACCCCGGAGGTCACTGGAATGGGAATTCTCCCAAGGGAAAACCTTCCCTTGGAAGAGATTTGAGCTCGGGATGGTCCCTGGACACTGCCAGGCCTGGGAGCAACCTCTGCTTGGAATCCTGGAATTGCTGAGGTTGGAAAAGCCCTCGGAGATCCTCGTGTCCAGCTCTTCCCACCGAGGTGGCCGAGGCCACGCCGCCCATGTGCCCAAGTGCCACATCCCCAGGGATGGCACCCAGCCCCAAAATTCCAGCCGCACTTCCTTAACCACGGCCAAGTCCTGGCACAGCCCCTTCCACCTCCTTCTCCCTGGAAAATCACCCTCAGCTCCCGCAGGGAGGAGGATTTCCCTGGGTTTGTAACATCACAACCACTCTGGAGATTTTTGGGAACACAAGAGCAGCTTGTGTTGAAAAAAACATTATTAAAGCAATATTTATCATTAAAGCAATATTTTATTCTTTTAGGGGGAAAAACACCCCATTCTGAGGGGAAAATTCTTTTGAATACAAACAAAACCCAAGCCCTGAAAGTCTCAGCCTCAGATGGGGAAGGTCTTGATTAAAAATGCGCTTTAAAATTAAATATATTCTTGATTTTCAGGCCGTGCTTGTTCCAAGCAGAAACATTCCTTCCTGTGATTCCAGGAAAAGCTTTTTAAAGTAGATAAAGGGGGAATATATTAAAAGGGTATTTTGTTTCATTGGGTAAAGCTCGACCTAAGAATCCCAGAGTGTTTTGGGTTGGGAAGGACCTTAAGGATCATCCAGATCCATGGGCAGGGACACCTTCCACTATCCCAGGATTTTTTTGCCTTTTTCTTATTAATTAGTACCTTTATTTTTATCATGAGACAAATCAAAAATTCCCAGCTACAGAAGACTTTGTGTTGGAACTGGATGATCTCTAAGGTCCCAGGGTATTCTATGATTCTTTGATATCTCTTGAAAATTATTCTCAAATATTGGCAAATTACTCAGTTCTATTCCCAGAAGGAGAAGCAAAGGGGGTGAGTTGTGCAGTGAAGATCAGAGGCAGGACCAGCTCCTGGGCTGTAATTAGAAAAAACCACCAAAAATTTCATTTTTCTGCCCAAATCCCAACCCTGAGCAGCCAGGGATGGAAATACAACGGATCAGGAAGGAGCTGGAAACTCCTCCTTCATGTCCAGTACAGGATGCTGAGGAAAAAAACCCAATTTATAGCAATTCTGACAAAGTCTGAAGCATTTCTGGGACAACACTGAGCATCAGGATCTTAAAAAACTTCCCAGAAACTCCTGGAAAGCAAATGATTCCAAGGGAGCTCCTGATCTCCCTCTTGGAAAAGGGTGAAGCTCAGTCCTAAAAAACCATCATTTCCAGTTTCTAGTGTGGAGACATTCAATAGAAAAACCTCCAGACAAGTAGAGGGAAGAAAATCATGGAAAAGCAATGGAGAGGCACCAATTCTGGGGGTCACCAGAGCTGGAGAAATCCCAAATCCTGAGATTTCCTTGGGGCCTGGAAGGATAAATGAAGTTCAGTTGCTCCCAGGAGAAAACCCAGAGCATCTCAATGTGAATCCAGAGCAGTGGGTTCAGAGTCTCCTGGGAATTTGCCATCAACTCTTCTCATTTCCCTGATTCCTCTTCATTTGTGCCCAGGATTAGCTCCCAAAAATGATCTCAGCAACATCAAAACGTGCTCCCAGGGCAGGGGATGGAGGGAATTATTTACCAAAGCAAACCCAAGCAAAGAAATCCAGATATGAAGAACTAAAACAGAGTCCCAAAGTATTTAGGAAAGAGAAATAAAGTGGCTTTAACTGTTACTGAGCCACTAAACGTTTACCCAGAAATCTGTAGCTCTGTTAGGAGGCCAAAAAGCAGAGAAAACCACCCAAAACTCACCTAAACCTCCCAACAACCCTCTTTTGTGTATCTTCAAATTGCCCACATTGCTCAGAATTTATTCACATCTTGCATTTTTCCTAAAGAAAAGAAAAATATTCACAGATTTCATTTTTTCCTAAAGAAAAAACCCCAACATTGTATTTTCACCTTTGATTTTCCCTCCTATTTATGTCAGTTTTAGGCAAATATAACCCTGCTGAGGATGTAAACACACAAATTGCTCTCCAAACAGCATTATTCAAACAAAGTCATTATTAGGATTTTATTGGCATGTGAAGGCAAAATGCACCAAACTCAATTTGGCTTTTAATTGCAACTTCCTTCATTTTTAGTGTCTTGTTCACAGAAGAGGCAAACCCAGAGCTCCTGGGTATGAACCCTGGGCTCAGCTCCAGTTCATTCTCCTTCCCAATGATCCAACCAACCACAAAGAAAACACCCTGGGCTGGGAATTTTGGGAGGTTTCGGGGCTGTTGGTTGAACTGGAAACCATTAAATCCTTCCAAATGTCTTTTTTCCCCCACTCCAAAATTGAAAAAAGCAAATATCCAAAGCCCTCAAGGCACTTACCTGGAAAGAGGAACATCCAGGAGATCCATCACAAGTGGGAAATCATGGAGAAAGTGAAGGAAACATGGAACCAGTGGGGATTCCCATGGGAAACAAGGAAACAGGAGCTGGGAAAGGGCCATGGGAAATGGTGTGTGCAGCACATGGATGGGAAGGGACAAGAGCAGCTCCAAGGTGCTGATTATCCCATTTCCTGGGCATTGCTCCCACAAAGAGCCCTGGGATGTCATGGAGGATCCCATAGGAACCTCCCCCAGAATTCCCCAGCTCCAATTCCCAGGAATTCACCAATGTCACACATTTGTGGCCATTTTCTGGCATCACCAGGAAATGGTAAAATCAAGGAAACCCCCCTAAATATGAATATCTCCTTGTATTCCTTCTTGAAATAGGGGATGGCAGTGGAAGGTCCAGACATGCAGATCCATTTAAACCTGGAAACACCTGGAAAGGGACTGAAATGGAAAAGCTGGGACATATAAAACCACATCTCCCTGTGTTTCTGCACCTTCTACTATCCCACATTATCCCAAGCCCCATCCAACCTGGCCTTGAACACTCCCAGGGATGAGGAATAATAATTAATAATATAATTAATATTATTATATATTATAATATCATTAATATCATTACTGTTGGTTGGAACAAGTATCACCCTCACTCCAAGCAAACAGAAATTTATGGATCTAAGGAGTCATAACTTAAAATTTAGCACAACTGAGAAAAAAAACTGATGGTCACAGACAGAGAAAGTGTCTTTGAAGCAGAACAAAGGCTGAGATATCCTGACGTGCAGAGGGTTCACTCCAGCCATGGTCCTGCCTGTGCAGCCAGAGTGACTCTTTGGCTCCCAATATCCTCAGAATTCCCTGGGATCTCAGTGGAATTTGCACACAAATCATGAGTGGGAGGAGCCCCCTCTGGTTTTCCATCTCTGCAGTGAAAACCATGAGATTTGACCCATTATTTCATAGAAACACAGAATCTCCTGAGCTGGAAGGACCCACAAGATCCAATAATCCCACCCTGTCCCTGGGAGCCTTGTCTGAACATTCCTGGAGCTCCACCCTTCCAACAGTCCCAAAACTTACTCCCCCCCCTAAAAATTGGCTTAAAATCCCGATTAATTAAAAAAGTTAAATATTTATTTATACAAATATGATGAGAAAAATCTCATGCAGACTTTTCACAGACAGCAACAGAACCCAGACTGTGATGGCTTTACAAAATCACTTGGATTTGGGAATGCTGAGGGAGAAGTGTCACTCCCAGAGCTCCAAAGCTCCACGGGGAGCAGGAAGTTCTCAGAGTTCTCCTATGGAACATATGCCAAGGTTTTCACACTCTTCACCAAGATTAACAATTAATATCTGATTACTACTACTCAGAGGACTGGACAGAGACACATGAGCAGTGGGGGATGATTCCTGCAGACCACCAGCCCTCCCGATGGTGGGAATGCCGAGAAATTCCCAAAGATTGCTTGAGATAATTCCCCTAAATGATGGAACTACCTCGAGATCCTTATGGCTGCCACCTGCCTAATTATAAACCTGCACCGGAGTCGTAAGTTGTGTATATTACAAGTAATTTGCATAATTAAAACAATTAAGGGGTTGACATATCATGGCAATTAGAAACGCATCAAACTCTGGATGTTGTACAAAAGAGAGCTTCAATATGAAACATTAATTCTTTGAGAACAAAATATCCTTCAGATTCCTGCAGAATAGCCTTCACCAATCCAGGAGATGGTCCAGAACCTCTGCTCAGAGCAAGGTTTTCCCTGGAAAACCCCATTCCTTGGGGTGTGGAAGGACTCAAGTCCTTCCCCCTTTGAGCTCCTCCTGCAGCCACAGCCCGGCCCCACGTCCTTAGCGCCACTTCCAGGAGTCTTATCTCATTTTCCGTAGCCTTATCCTGTTTTCCTTGTCCCTCTTTTTAAGGATAAGTATGAACTGGTTGAAGAAATGCTCCTGGTCCTTCTTCTTCTGGACGAGGCGGAAGCGCTGGTCGCGGCCGTGTTTCTCGGCGAACTCCTGGAAGGTTGTCCTGCAGGGAACAGGGACATGGCACAGCTGGCACTGCCCAGCCTTTGCCCTGGGCCTGGCTTTTCCATGCACACACCGGCCCCGAGGGGTGGCCTGGGAATGTCTGAGCCATCAGGAATGCTGGGATGACGGGGGATGAAGGGAGGTGAGACCGTGCAATGGACACGCGGCTCTTCCAATGGGGAAGGGGTATTTTTGGTGGAAAACTGAGGGGGGAGTTGGCACTGTGGGCAATGTGGGACCTTTAACAGCCTTCACAAAGCAGTGAAAAGGGCTTTTTTCAGTTAAACTCCTGCATAT
>WEIV01000152.1:867-17751 GCA_013390005.1 Calyptomena viridis
GTTAGAATTTCCCATGGTGTTGCTTTATTACCAGATCAGCCATGAAGTGATCAATGACAAAGGAAAATAGCTTGTGTGCCAAATTAGCCCAGTATAAGTCAGAGAATGATACTTTTAGCACTGTGACAGTGTTAGTCTGAAATCAAACTATAGTAAATATTGTTACTGGAAGAAGGGAGCAAAAGCAGGACACAACATACTTTCTTATTTTAATGCAATTGCTGCTTTATCAACTGATGTAGAATAAAGGATATTTTTTAAGGCTTAACAATTAGTTTAAATGTAGGTAGTTAAAATATTTTGAGAAATAATTGCTACCTTTCTTTAGATAAATGGGCAGATCCTTTATGGAAGGACTCATCAGAATGCTTCCTCAATAATCAAATGCGCACCATCTAAAGTAAAAATAATCTTCGTCAGGTAAGTTCTGATTAAATGTTTGGCTAAAAAGGTTTATTTTTTAATGTGCTCAAGTTTTTCACAAAGTGTTTTTGTTTTTTTTAATTTTGGTAAGGTAGATGCACTTCTGATCACATCTTAGTAGTTAATAAGTCTTGGAGTTTTCTGTTTTGATACTTGTATTGTGAATGCCAGAAAAAGCACTAGACTTGACCTTGTCCTAAGAAATATGGAGCTGTACTACTACCTTCTTACTACATTCTTAAACTGAATCTCTTGCAGAAATAAAGATGCAGTAAATCAGATGGCTGTTTGCCCTGCAAAGTCAGTAGAAGCATTGCAATGTACTTCAGGGACACTTCAGCATCAAGAGGTAGAGTAAATATTCATTTTTCTTATTTGACCAAGATATTAACTTTGTTCTGGATAGAGGACTGCCCTGTCTGCTTAGCAAATAACATAAAAAAAGAAATCCAGTAGAAAAACAAATGAGATTTTAGTAAATCTGCTAAGTTTATTACAGCTGAGCTCAGTTTTGTTTCATTTTATATTCCTTTGTGCTATGAAGCAAGTATAACATTTTCATTGAGAGTGTTACGGTTTAAATGAATCTAGAAAATTATCAGACTCACTTTAAATGCTTAAATGTTTGTGTGCTACTTTATTGTGATGCAGCTTGTTGGATATAGTCGCTTACAGTTACATTCTCATTTTATTTTAGATTGATATCAGTGTTGCGAGCTCTAGTGCTTTTTCTGACTTGAGTTCGTGTAAAAACATTCAGTATGTGGAACTCCCTAAGGTACGTGATAAAAATTAAATTTATATCAGTCACATCTCTATTCACTAGCCTGCATTTTTGTAATGGAGCCCCTCTTATGGCAAACAAACTGTCTTTTAATTACCAGAAGTCAAAAAAGTTATTTCTTTTCTTCCAATTTGTGAATGAACCCCAAAGTTTTCCTCACATAATCACTGTCCTTGAGTCATGGGTTGCATTAGCTTCACATAAATTTGCCAATTGCTCTGTGTCTCTGGAAGAAGTCTTTTCTTGTTCTGTTTACAGAACTTTTGGTAACCGTCTGTTGATGGTTCCTCAGATAAAATCATTGCTTTAGTTCTTCAGAGTAACAACTGAATCACAATTAACCTTGTCAATTTCAAAGGAGTGGAGTTGAATTTAGAAGTGATTCAGATTTATCTTGGTAGCCAGTATATTGTTTGTAGGTTGGCAGAATCTATTTCAGAAGTAGATTAGTTTGAAACAGAAGTGTTGGTGCATTGTAAAAACCCAAACTTTTGTTATGTTGGCAGGCTTCACTAGTCTGTAGTGAATGTATTCTGACATGTTGATATACACACTACTTAATGATCTGCCTTTTTCTGTTTGTCCCAGGATCAAGGAGGCTTCGGAATTGCCATCAGTGAAGAAGACACAATTAATGGAATAGTTATTAAGAGCTTAACAGATCATGGTGCAGCAGCAAAGGTGTGAGAATATTTAAAATCCAATTAGGGAATGAAAAATGTTTTTGAAGTAGCACCAGAGCTCATACTTTTTATTCCGTGTTTTTTCCAGGATGGACGAATCAAAGTTGGAGATCAGATTCTGGCAGTGGATGATGAAATTGTTGTGGGATATCCTGTAGAAAAGGTGCCTCTGAAGTGTCAGGATTGTTGCAGAAATCACACACTTATTGTAGGAGGTGATTGTGTCTTAAACCAGCAAGGTTTTTATGACTATTCTCTGACTTCATTTTGAAAGCTGGCTAAAAGACCAAAGATCTGCAGGCACTATCTGGATAAGGAAACTACTGCAAAATAAGTTAAAGCCTAAATTTAAAGCTCAGCTGTTATTTTATATTCATGCACTACCATGGATCATCTCTGTGCTATGAATGATTTTATTTGTGGTTCAGACCTGATGACTGAGAGGCACTTATTAGTGCAATAAAAGCCATGTACTATTGCTCAATAGTGCCTGTGCATAGCTACTCTACTTTAGTAGTATTAGAACCACTAAAATTAATATGTGTAAATTTACATGGGTGAGATGTATTAGTGGTAAATCAGATCATGAACTGTACTTATGCATGGGGACTGTCTGTAGTAACAGCCTCATTGTATTCCAGGCCTGGTATTTCAAATCTTTGGAGAAAAATACCTCCGTTCCTAAATAGCAAGATTTATTTCTAACTTCTAGCTCTACAAACTCATTTTAGGTTCTGTAATGAATCAAAGAGGCCTTTTTTCTAGCACTTGCCTTGCTACCAAGAAAAATGATTATTTAGTCATGAGTAGATTACTTTCTGTTTGTTAAAGGGCAATTAGGAGAGCATCAGTCTTACTCTTTGATGCACTGCTATATCTGAAGCAGTATAAGAGAGAGTGAAGTTTTCTGTAGGGAAGTAGGTAGGCTTTGGAAAAACAGATACTGAGTAAGTTCTGAAAATATTTCTACTGAAATGTAAAGTCTCAGGAGGACTTGGTGTTTTCTCTGTAACATGGCAATTGATTTTGAAGGTTTTTCAGTATCTGTTTAAACTGGACTTTGGGTTACTCCCTAGTGTCCTTCTCTACCTCCCGTAGTTCAGGTAATAGTTTTGAATTTTCTTTCCAGAATGTCAGTAGCATTCTTTAAATCAGTAGATGTTTTGGCATTGACTTTTGTGAGGTCAGAATTGGGCTCCATCCAGCATTAAAAGGCAATACTAGTTTTCTGTTTTTCTAATAATTGGTATAAATATAGTAATGTGTTCAGAGAAGCCATTGGAAGACTGCCTTATTCTCATCTGGTATAGTTTGGTGAAGTTTCAGGGAGAAAAGTTTCTTAGAAAATACATAAATATTTTAATTTGTTCCTTACCAAGAAAACCTGCGGGATTGTGACTAGTAGCTCTAGTTTACAGTTACTCCGCTTTATTTTTGGTTTGCAACTGAATAATCCAGTTACACTTTTCATTAGCTTTTCTCTTTACTGTTCAGTTTATTAGTCTCCTGAAGACATCCAAAACTGTGGTGAGGCTTACAATCAACTCAGCAGAGACAGATAACTTGACTGTAGCACCAGTCACTTCCAGCACTGCCCCAGCAGAGAGGAGGAATATGCAGCCACCAGCAACTGTTCCTGCTTCCACCTCACCAGAACCAGAAGCAGTCAAAAGTAATATTTTCCTTGTGTGTCAGTCTTCACTGAGGTTGTAACATAAAGACCCACCTTGCAAGTTTTCTCTTTTTGTATGCACTCAGCTCTCTTCTGTGTTACGTTTTCTAATATTTTTGGATTACATATTACCCAATGAAGCATTTTGCCACCATACTGAAGACCTACCTTTTGCCTTTTTTTGCAGAGGCAGGAGAATGGAGGGATTTTCTACTCCCTCTCAAATGTTAGGCAGCAGGTGCCTCTGTCATGGTTGTCTGGAACTAAGTTCCTTCAAATGAGAGAGAAAAGTCTTGTAATTTTTCCTAGAAAAAGAGGATAACTGAGACTTTCTTGCCATTTATAAGTAGCCAGATTTGACTCTTTTTCTTTAGAGTGGAAAGTTAAAATGTTACTAATGGATCGAAGTTACTGGTTAAGCAGCACACTTAATAATAATAATAACTTGAGTAATGCACATATTATATAGATGTTCAAATTAAATTCTGTCCTAAATAGAATATGTTGTGTGCAATATCTTTTTTTGTCCAGACCATGATCCAGGTACTTGATGGCATAAAAACAGGACACCTGCAAATTAAACTACAGAATAGTATTTGTCTTAGGGGAAGAGAGAATTGGCAGCATCATTCTCTGTGTTAGCTGTTCAGATGTTACTGTACAACTGTCAATTAACTCTGAAAAATGCCATTTTAAAGTCACTTTTCTAATATCAGGCCCTCTTACTGTAACTAGGCTGTTTGTTGTTTTAGGCACAAGCAGATCTTCAACTCCAGCCATGTTATCCTCTGACCCAGCTACTTGTCCCATCATTCCTGGATGTGAAACAACCATTGATATCTCCAAAGGACGGACTGGTCTTGGTCTGAGCATTGTTGGAGGAGCAGACACTTTGCTGGTTGGTTGGAAAAATATTTGTGTCACTCACGTGAAATAACAGTAATGAAATTAAAATATCTGATGGAAGAGACTTTTTGTCATTTGTTCCTGTAGCATTTATAGAAAGACACAAAATAAACCAGTTCAGTAGAGAACAATAAGAAGAAAGCACTTCTAAGTATATTCTTAAATATTCTTAAATATTTCTTAAATATTCTTATATATATATTCTTAANCGGGAGACTGTGGGCTGGGGATCAGATATTAGAGGTATGGCGATTTGTTTGGTTGCTGTAGTGTGCTGACCCCCACTGGACAACAGGTACCCACAAAAGCTGTTTTCTCACTCCCTTCTGCAACTGGACAGAGGAGAGAAAATATAATGTAGGATCCATGAGTCAAGATAAAAGCTGGAAGAGATCCCTCACTGCGTGGGCAAAAAAGACTTAAAGTGGGAATATAAATTAAATTTGTTACTAGCAGAATCAGAGTAGGATAATGACAAGTAAAATCTTAAAAACACCTTTCCCCCACACTTCTGTCCTTTCCAAGTTCTACCTCCTCCCCCCACAGTGGTGCAGAGAGACAGGAATGGTGGTTACAGTCAGTTCATCACAGGTTGTTTTCTGCCACTGCTTAGAGAGAAGAGTCCTTCCCCTGCTCCACCGTGGGTACCTCTCATGAGAGACAATCCTTTATAAACTTCTCCAGTGTGAGTCCATCCCACAGGCAACAGTTCTTCTGGTCAATTTTCCACGGTGTGCGGTCCTTCAGGCTGCTCCAGCATGGGTTCCCCACAGGCCACAAGTCCTACCAGGAAAACCTGCTCCAGTTGTAGGCTCCTCTGCCCACGGGTCAGCAGGTCCTGCCAGGACCCTTTCCTGCATAGTCCTCACACGGCATCACAGCCTCCTTCCAGCATCCACCCGCTTCAGTGTGGGCTCCTCCATGGGCTGCAGGTGGATCTCTGCATCCCTGTGGTCTTCTAAGGGCTGCAAGGGCACAGCTGCTCCAACATGGTCGTCACCATGGGCTGCAGAGGAGCCTCACCTCTGGTGCCTGGAGCACCTCCTGACCCTCCTTCTCCACTGTCTTTGTTGTCTGCATTGTTATTCACATGTTCTCACTCTGCTCTTCTCTGGCTGCAATTTTCTTTCGCACAATAAATTTTTTTCCTCACAGAGTCATTACTGTCGTTCCTAATGGGCTTAGCCTTGGCCAGCAGCAGGTCCGTCCTGGAGCCAGCTGGCATTGACTCTGCCAGACATGTGGGAAGCTACTGGCAGCTTCTCACAGAAGCCACCTTAGTAGCTCCCCCATGCTACCGAAACCTGGTCACAGAGACCCAATATAGTTGATTCTCTTTTCATTGCTAGTAAGTCTGTTTTATTTGTCTGCTGGAAGGTGCTATTCAATTTACCATTGTATGCTTTCATTGCAGGTGAACGGAATTGACCTTAGGAGTGCCACACATGATGAAGCCATAAATGTCCTCCGACAGACTCCCCAAAAAGTTCGTCTGACTGTGTACAGAGATGAGGCCCAGTACAAGGAGGAAGATATGTATGATGTACTCAATATAGAGCTCCAGAAGAAGCCTGGCAAAGGCCTTGGGCTGAGTATCGTTGGGAAAAGGTATATAATGACATCATCATGGCTAAGCTTCACAAATGAAGATACGGGAAGGGCTCTACCCATGCTTGCTACAAGCGTGCTGATGGCTAAAAAGGCCAATGCGGGATAGACAAGTCCGAGTACAAAAGACACAGTTAAAAGTCTCCTTAGGTGGTATTGATGAGGCATGGTTCTTTCTGTGTTGTCTTTCTCCTCAAGATTAGTATATAATGTACCTGAAGAGTAAATGTCTGGATCTTGCTGAGCATGGTCATGTTTCTGTTGTGGTCTGATGCTCAGATCCTCTGGGCTTGACGGCTGTACACATCATTTTTGTGTCTAAGTTAATTGGACTTTTCTAAAGAAACTACCTTAGTGTTACTCAAAAGAAAAATGAGACAATGTTTTTTGTCTACGCAATAGCAAGCCATAAAAATGACACTCAAACAATGCTGTAATGCAAAATCCATGTGTGTGTTTGCAGAAATGATACAGGCGTGTTTGTGTCAGACATTGTCAAAGGAGGAATAGCAGATACAGATGGGAGATTGATGCAAGGAGACCAGATATTGACAGTGAATGGAGAAGATGTCCGAAATGCTAACCAGGAGGCTGTTGCTGCTTTGCTAAAGGTATTGGGAAAAGAAAAGGTGGATAAGAGTGAAAAATTGAAGTCCAGATTCCATGAAAGCTTTAATTTTGTTCAGATTGAGTTTAGAGTGTTACTGGGATGTCAGTGAGATGAGCTGTGGATTCAAATTTAAGCTTCGTGAAATCTAGAGCTTACAGATTTCAACACTTTGACTGATGAAAATGGGAGTAATGGTGGTACAGAATAGCATTTATTTGTAGGGCAATAGAAGACCTAGAACATCCCTAGAACATCCTAAAACTTCACACTGTATTTTCTCCAACAAACTGATAACTGGTTAACTGTCTCGCATTTTTAGAAAGATACATAGAACTAGCTTTAAATGCTGGAGAATTCATCAGCGTAGTTGTGCCAGAAGTGATTACTTTTGTAGTTCATTTACAAGGGCCTGCAGTGATAGGACAAGGGGGTTTAGATTAGATGTTAAGAAGAAATTCTTTGTTTGTGAGAGTGGTGTGGCACTGCAATAAGTTGCCCAGAAAAACTGTGGATGCCCCATCCCTGGAAGTGTTCAAGGCCGGGTTGGATGGAGCTCTGAGTAATCTGATTTAGTGGAAGATATCCCTGCCCATGGCAGAGGGAGTTGGGTGGTCTTTACAGTCCTTTCTAGCCCAAACCATTCTATCAATCTGTGGTTCTATGATTCTGTGATAACTGCTAATGTTAATCTTATTTTAATTACGTATGTCTAGTGCCACTTTATATCCATTAAATACCACAATACATTTTTCAGTGACCAAGGCATTCAGTATAAGAAATTGCTTTCTCAGAGTTTGCTGAAGTAAACACTCTATTTTCATTTATGAGAGTAAGACCTTGGAGTGAATTCTCTTGAATGGTCTAAAACATATTTTGCTAGAAAATTATTTATAATCTTTAGAAAATTCCAGTGTATTTTAGGTAGCATGGGACCAATAGAATGTGCCATCAGTCTGAGAATTCTGCCTGTTCTTGCAGTATCTTTTGAAGTATCCCTAAAACATGTGAAAAGGCTATCAGTTTTTCCCTTTACCAGACTTATGGATCTATCAAATGAGAGATTACAGGAAGAGAGAGAAAGGTGTAGTAAAACTAAGTGGGAATTGATTTATTCACAATTTCAGTTGGAAGGTATTACCTCCCATTTTCACACTGTAATTTTAAAATCTCATTTGTGGGTTAACATTTTATGTGAGGATATGGTAATTTTAGGTGCACAGATTACTTCTTCAGTTTTACATTTTGAATGAGAGTTGTCCATATGATTTAATACGAATCAATTCATACAAGAAGGAAAGAATGGTTTTGCCTGGAATTTAATCAAGTCTTTTCCAGGACATAGAGAAGTCAACATTATTTATAAAATAAAAAGCAATTTAGTAATAAATCTTTTTTAGAGTCATCTCTAAGAAAATAGCAACACGGTATGAGGGAAGGAGACTCTGTTTAAATGGATATGGCCTGTCTGTTCTGATATATTGGTATATTACTGTGAATTTTTCTGACAAATACATGAACCTTTTTTAGAGTAATAAAGTTAAAACATGATAAATAAAGGCAAACTTATGTAATATTAAGTTCCTGGAATACACAAGTTCACACTAACAACTTTTTAATGAAAGAAAAAAGAAAAGGCGAAATAGCAATAAAACTTTGAAATTTCTATATTTGAATACATTGCAGATAGATATATTTTTTTGAAATTACTTGTATTATTTTGGAGATCCAATTTTCCAGATCTTTTTGTGGTAATAACTTATCTGTTTCTTAAAAATAATGTCTTGGTTTCTAAATACCTGATTGAATTTTCTTCTGAGACATGCATTGTATGCAGACATGTGGATACAAAACAGTATAATTAAAAGCTTAAAGAGCAATGAAAGGACTTTCCCATGTGCAGTCAGGCCATATCACCCAGCTTCTTACTGGGAGTCAGATGCAGAAAGTTCACCTAAACTACAGTTAGATGTTTAGAAAATTTCCTGCCCAAAATTTC
Source organism: Calyptomena viridis (assembly GCA_013390005.1). NCBI lineage: Eukaryota > Metazoa > Chordata > Aves > Passeriformes > Eurylaimidae > Calyptomena > Calyptomena viridis. Next base: position 9,550 of record WEIV01000152.1, read on the forward strand.
TTTAGTTATGTTAGTGTTTATCCAGAGTAACAGATAATTTCAAAAGTGTGAGAGAGATGAGTAACTTCCAGTTTAAATACCATGTTCTCAGTCATATCAATAGAAATAATGAGTAAGATTTTGAGGTGTTACACTGTTTTTAGTGTTTGTTTTGAAAATGGTCAATGTCACTATTCCTTGAAAAATGCCTTCTTGAAAATACATGTTGACATTGCAATTGAGAAACCAGAAATACTCTACAAGGTAATAGAACTAGCCTTCTTGTGTGATTTTCATGCCTTCATTGTTCATAAAAAAAAAGCCCTGCTCAGTATTGAATATCACATTGTACTTAGTCTGTGTATCTCTGGTCCTGCAAAGTGTTTATTTCAGGGTTGCTAGTCCATCATTCTCCCCTGTCCGTATTTTTTCCTTCTTCCATAGTCTAATAAGTGACTTAAATATTGCCGTAAGCTTTAATCTTGTAGACAGAAGAGGTGTGTTATAAGTGACTGGTTCTTTAGTGTTCCTTAGGTACAGTAAAACTAGAGGTTGGAAGAATAAAAGCTGGACCATTCCACTCTGAGAGGAGAACATCCCAGAGCAGCCAGGTATGTAACTGTAAAACTGGTTGATTTGGAAGAAATAACGGTTAAATAATGAAAGCAAGTAAAAAGAACTATTTTTATGATGAGAGTGATCTTCTACATACCTGATCCAAAATGGCGACAGTAGAAGCTACATTTCTGAGAGCTCGCAACCTTGGAACTTTCTCTGGCTGTAATCTGTGTATGCAGATCTTAAGTACTAAAGATAAATAGTTTTAAGACAAATCATAGTTAAACAATTGCAAGTAAACAGGTTAAGACTGCATAAGACTGAAATGTTAAACTCTCTTCAAAATGAGTATTGCCACACAAGATGAAAAGATGCAGACTCTGGCTGGTCTTACCCTAAGATACGAAGCTCATAATGTTGAATGTTTTGAAGAGAGTGTAACTAGTTTGACCAGGAACCATGTTGTCCTTTAATTGCCCTGCCAGTATAGTAAAAATCTTTCTGGAAGTGATGTGGGTGAAGCTGAGTGGAGAGCCTAATGTTAGTTTTAGCTGATGCAGTAGGTCAATGTTCAAGAGTACCCGTGAAGATGTAAAAAGGTCTGTTTTTTGTATTCTGTTGCTACTGTGGTAATCATGGCTAACTTGCATTAGAAGATCTCTGTGAGGTGATTGGAGATGCAAATATAAGTGCCTAGTCAGGCCCTTGGAAGCAGCACTTCAAAGCTTCATGTGGGATTGCAGACATAAAATGCCTAAACTGGTGTGATGTTTCAAAGAGCCCTCTAGAGTGACTAAGAAATATGCAGAGGTTCTCTGTGTCAATTTTAACTGGGTACATAAGAAAAAAAACAACTAGCAGAATATACACCAAATAGAGTGAATTGTAGTTTTACTTTTATTAATTGAGTGAGTGAAGCTTCTCTCTAATCCCAGTCTAACACTCTGTTTAGGTCAGTGAAGGAAGTGGCAGTCTTTCATCCTTCAGTTTCCCAGTTTCTGGGTCCAGTGCACCTGAGGTCTTTGAAAGTGGTCTAAAGAAGAATACCAGTAAGTTTCAGGTTTTTTGGTAGTTTCAGTATTTTTATATGTGTGAACTGGTAGCTGAGATCTTTCACTTTCTCTAAAATGTTGTAATTAAGCAACTCCTTAGTCATTAAAATGCTACAGGGGTGATTACTGCTTGGTACATCATATGCATCTTGTAATAGCTTTTTATAAAATACACTAGCAACTTGTTATATCAGCAGTTTAAATATTGAGCATCTAAGTTGAGCCATAATTTTCTGTTTCATTTAAGTACATCTTCAGTCAAGCCATCTCATTCATAGAAATTCAGATAATATATAGTTATATGAAAATACATGTGGAATAGCTGTCTCATATTTAAGTGTAGAACTAAGTTACTTTTGACCGAAGTATTACTAGCACATAATAGTTTTTTCTATTCTATTTGAGCATGCTTATCTGTTTTGTTATTTAAATGGAGAGAATGAATGATTCTTTCACCTATTCTAGGAGTATTTCAATCCAATTAATGTAATCACAGCCTCTTTCAAAACCAGCTTAAAATGTATATAATAAATGAGCAAAAAGTTAGAGTCATAATAGTTTGGGTAACTTTATTGGGAAAATTTTCTGGGAATGCTAGTTTAACCTTTATTTTAATTCATTTCACAGCAGCTTCTGAAATACAGGGACTAAGGACAGTTGAAATAAAAAAGGTAAGTTATAGCATGAACTGGTGTATATCAGAACAGGTTTTGTAGATATTGTCCATAAATGTCTTTTCAGAAAGGAAGTCTAGGCCTATTCATCATTTTGAGAGAGGAATTTATATGGCTATAGAAAACTAATTTGTCTTTTCAGATCAGAACAGTATGATCCCCACTGCCTATATTTTTATGTAAAATCAGTGTGACTTACGTCATGTTTTGTGAGCTGTGTTGAAAGCAAAAGAAGGAAGAATTAGTAAGAGATAATGTGACCTAATTTTGTTACCAGAATGGGTTAAATCCAGACTCTGTTTTGGTGAAGTCAGAGGAACAGTACCAAAGTTGTGAGTCTGTTTTTTGCTTTTAATATTTTTCTTCACACATATTTTTAATGACATGACAGCTGCCAGGTTTTCAACAGTGAAATTTAGTCACCTTCATTATGCATGTGAGCTTAGTCACAGACTGCTTCTTATTGTCCAAACTATTTGTATTTTTTTGACTTTGCATCTAGTTCACTTGATTACATGGATTGTATTTAGCCATTCTCTTTTACAGTAGAATCTGTAAATACCAGTTTACAATAGCAGTTTTTGCAGTGAAGTATTCAGGTGTGGTGCTATGGTAAACAACTGGTTTTGTTCTTCAGCACTGGGGCACTTAGGGGGAGCATAAAGTTTAATTCCAGTCCTAAGGAGGTTCATAATAAGAGGTTGATATAGACAGTGCTGAAGACAGCAATCCTAACTCTTCAGTATTCCTTGCTCAAACTTCCTGTGCTGACATTAAGAGACTGATACTGATTTCTCCAAGTATTAAAAATGCAATTAAGTAATAAAACATACAACCAAATTAGCAAATGTTCACCTACCACTGAGAAGTAGAAACTTCTGTTGTGGTCACTGTGCTTTCTTGAAGTGATGCAAAGTTTATTACCTTAATATACTTGAGGCTTGAGACATAGGAATTCTGATTTTCATGAGAGAGGGGTTTTAGTGATTTTTTTTGAGGTAAGTGTAAAATGTGCTGTGTGTGATTCTCTTGACAGAAAAATCTAATACTTTTTTTTTCGTTACTTTAACAGAGCCCTGCAGATTTACTAGGAGTGAGCATTGCCGGAGGTGTAGGAAGTCCTCTTGGAGATGTTCCTATATTTATTGCCATGATGCATCCAAATGGAGTTGCAGCTCAGACACAGAAACTAAGAGTAAGTCAATTGCTAAGAAGGCCGTAAAGATTGCATGGGTAATGCACAGTAATTACTCTAGAGAGGCAATGAATTAGCAGTTCAGTGATACAGTCATAAGTGCTTCTGGCTGTGTCAAGAATTCTTACTGTTTGGATTGATGAAACAGCAGTTCAAATTGGTAGCATGGGAAAATGTAATTGCTGAAATGTACTAACTTAAGAAAGGAAGTCCTAAAGCAATCTTGGATTTTAGAAGCTTGTGAAAAGTAAAAGCATAGAGAGTGCTTCAGAAGAATGCATTGTGTAAGCAAGTGCCATTGCTGACTGTGGTGATCATTCCTGCAGCTGTAGGTATGTAGTGTGTTTTATTTCTAGTGTTATAAAGATAGTACGTTTCAGGTTCTGAGAAGCCGAAGTGGGAGGTCTTATCTGATACTGTATTTAAATGCATACTGTATCCAATCTGTATCAGAGGTGGTCGAATTTGAGTCCAGTTTCTTGGAAAAAAAGTGTTATTTCAAGATTAATTCAAACACAGAATCTCTGATGATAATTTGCTACTTCGATTTGTCTATCTTCAGGTGGCATGTGAAATGCATCTCTGTTTTTTACATGTTGTGTATTTCTAGGATATTAGGATCAATTATATTGTCTAAGATTAAGACAGTACCTGCCAGGGAAGGTGAGAGCCGTCCTGGAATGGAAAGAAACTCCTGCTCTACTTTACTATACCCTTCAAAGCAAGAAAGTTTCAGTCAAAAATGTAGAAAAAGGAAATAACAATTATATAGGAAATAAGGAAAACAACTGAAATATATATATATAGAGAATAAAATAGAAAAAAGGAACAAACAGTAACACAACAGTAACAAGAAATATCACCGCAACAAACCCTACCCCCTCACCTCTGCGTATGTTTCCTTGGTGTGGTCACAGCTGTGGGGGAGACAGGGCAGGTCCCACACACATGGGGTTCCCTTGTGTGTGTTGTCGCTTTGTGGGTTTTGTTGCTGAGATGGGTGAGAGTCACTTGTCCACTACAGGAACAGTGGGAGATGGGGAGGGACAGACAAGCTGGCTCTGAGTGAGGACTGGTGCAACCAGGGCTCTCTCTCTCTCTCTCTCCGGGGTTGCTGCAAAGTCCACTTGGACATGGAAGCGGGGCTGGGCCAGCCAGAGACAGCAGCAGAGGCGATCTGGTCATGGAGGAGCAGGCGGGGCCTCCCCACCATTTGCTGGGGCAAGAGGGAGAGAGTGGGGAGAAACAGCACCAGTGAGGCAGCGCCGGGACCTTCTCCCAGGGGTTGCTGGCAAAAGCCAGAGTACTTGGCTGGTCACCCACCAGGTTTTTATTGTCCAGAGTGAAGGGGGGAGAAAAGGCAGGCATACTCCATTCCCCTGCCCTCTCTTTGGCACTGATCGGTGTTGCCCACCCCTCCCCTACACAGCCATCCTAGAGCAGGAATCTCTTTGTCACCCAGACATCAGGGCCATTAGCTCTCAGACTGAAAACATTGAAGTCTGCCACTCCATCGCCACTGAGGAATCCTGTTCTCAGCTTAGTGGGTTACCTTTCCTCAGTTTTGCCAACATCTCATGATAGTAATGGGAAAATTTCACCAGAAAGAATCTAATCCATAACATATATAAGGCATCATCATTTTTTCACACTGAATACACTAAACCAGTGTAACTTGCTCATTCTAATGTTGGATTTCCTGCTTTTGTAGTGGGTTATTATGCATACAAGAGGAAATGCCCCATGAATGTACAGTTGCTAATTTCTTTCTTCCTGCCATATATCACTGATAAAATGTGGCTAAATTCAAATACACAGGTCTGCTGTTGAAAAAAGTGACAAAGCTGTATAACTAAGTTGGGTTTTCTACATTTTCTTCTGTAGGTTGGGGACAGGATTGTTAGCATCTGTGGAACATCTACCGAGGGCATGACTCATTCCCAAGCTGTTAATATCTTAAAAAATGCTTCAGGCACTATTGAGTTACAGGTAAAAAATCTTCAGTGACATTTTGAATATTTTCTGAATACTGTTTTGCCAGCTGCTACAATGAATTATTTTACTGTCAGCATTTTTATTTTACTGATTTATGAACTCTGTTCCTAGGTTGTAGCTGGAGGAGAAGTGAGTGTTGTAACTGCTCATCAACAGGATCCACCTACGTCCACTCTCTCTCTTGCAGGACTAACTTCAACCAGCATTTTTCAGGATGATTTAGGGTCAGTAACTAAAGAATATATAACCTCTGTAGCCTATTATTTCAGATGGAACTCGACCTAAAAAACCCACAAATTCTATAATGGATGAGTTGTTTGGCATAATCATGATTAACACATTTGGCATACAGGGCACCTGAAGGCCATGAGTGCTCTTCTTCATTTTTCTTTATATTATTTGCTTGGCTGCAAATTTTTTCTAACTTCTATGGAGTTATGATATGACATGATTTCTCCTACATCCTCCATTGTTTCACTGAGATTTGGTAGCTGGGATTAATTGATATATCCAAAAAAGTCCCTTTCCACTGTAGCACCTGTGTTTCCATAATGTGCCTTCTAGTGCTTGACTATCAGGAAGATGTTTGTGGTATGCAAGGTATACTTCTTCTAGCACATTGCAAGTTATAGTCTGTATATAATTTGCCTCAAACTCTGTCATAAATTTGAGGCATTTTTCTTTCAGGAACAGTCAAAGAGAGAACAGGGTTCTGTAGCTACACATACCACTTTGAAAGGTAGAATTCCAAAAATTTCTTACAAAGTACATGTGGGGAAATATAGCTGCAAATGATGTGTATAAACATGGACATACAAATACATGTTCAACTATTAGAGGAAGATAGAAGCAATTAAACATTATAGTGTAAACTAATGGGGCTAATTTTAGACATTACAGAATTTTTAGAGTAGATGTTATGGAAATGTGAGGTACTCTGATTGCATCTCTTAACTTCACTAGTAAGCACTGTTGGTGACACATAGAAGCCATAACTATGTCCTGAGCTATGTGTTTGAAATAGTTACTTTTATGTAATAAAATAGGCAGTAGACAGTTACAGTGTTTTACACAAACTAAAATAGCCAATTCATTATAATACAAGTATTTGTAATTATAGTGGGAAGGGAAACATACTTTTTTTTGGTTGAATATTCTACATGTTAAATCCAAATTTCAGACAACATCACAACAGTCTTTTCCTTTTTCCCAGACCTCCTCAATATAAAACCATTACTCTGGACAGAGGACCAGATGGCCTTGGCTTTAGTATTGTGGGTGGCTATGGCAGTCCCCATGGAGACTTACCCATTTATGTAAAGACAGTGTTTGCAAAGGTACGTGTGGATTTGTTCAGTCAACCGCTTTATTAGTTTACTTAAGCCAAATTATGTCCTGAGTTGCAGCAAAAAGGTTGTTACAGTTTCTTACAGCTTTTCCTTTTTAGTGCAAGTGCCAATCAAAATATGCTTGCAGCATTTGAAGGCTGTAGTCTTCAAAAGAATCAGAATTTCCAAATGCATGTGACTGAGCATATGGCAGAGTCTTTTCCACCTCTCAAAACTGGAATCATACATATATTTAGAAAAACAGCTCTGTTGTCTTTATATTTAGAGTGTGTTTTCTTGAGGTAGTAGAGGAAACTGTTTTACTGAATTCAGACTGGACCTTTGGAGAAGTTCAGGTACTTACTGGATTGATAGTTTGGACTGCCCTAGGAAACAGCCCTGAGTCAGAGAAAGTTGGAATCAAGAATCCCAAATTCTTATTGTAAATCAAAGTGTAGAGCTGAGTTTTAGTGACTGAATTTCTTATATAAGTTGCTGAAAACTTCTTCAGGTCTTGAAAATATTACTTCTATCATAATAGAGTTTAAATGTTATTTTAGCTATACAAACAAAAGAATCCTGTAGATCTTATTTCTGGATGTTGTGAAACTTAGGCTGGGTAGGGCATACTGTAGCATTAGCAGTCTGTACTACAACTGTCTGTATTTGAATCACTGAAAATCAAAAATGTTTCAATGGGTTTTGTACAATCTTAGACCATAAGGACTGTGTGTCAGGAGGAAAAAGAGGTGCATGAGTCTGCAGTTACATGTCATATCGTTTCAGGGTGCAGCAGCAGAAGATGGACGCCTGAAGAGAGGGGATCAAATCATTGCTGTGAATGGGCAGAGTTTAGAAGGAGTGACTCATGAGGAAGCAGTTGCTATTCTGAAAAGGACAAAAGGAACAGTCACTTTGACTGTATTGTCATGAACTGGGTACTTGAAGGGTTACAGTCAATAAGACTGTATTATTTACTTTACACATAGTAAAGAGAATGGAAATGTTTGTATAGTCTTCATGCCCTTCCAGATTCATGGGACTGTGTTACAACACTAAAGAAAAGTAACATTTAATCATGTTATTTTATACAATAGAAGTAGTTCTCTTACTGTTAAGCCGCAGGGATGAAGTTATTTCAGCTATGGAAAGACACAGATATTTTTTCCCATTAGTAAGTCACCAGGAAAAAAAAAAAGAAGGTTTGCATTAATAACCACACAAAAAACTGAAATGTTTTGCTAAGAAACTTTGGATATTTGAATAATGTTGGAAATATTATAACTTCNATTCCTCATTTGTGGGTATTCCTCATTTTTGGGGGGGTTTGTTTGTGTGGTTTTTTGAGTCAGAACTTTGTGTGTTTGTTTGAAATGAGGACTTATGCTCAGGGCCAAAAAATCCATTGCTACTAGAAACTA
>WEIV01000152.1:31889-65790 GCA_013390005.1 Calyptomena viridis
TAGTAGATAAGGATCCAGCTTGGATCACACCCAGTTGCACAACCCTGTCTCAGAGAAGTGAGAGCACTAAGACCGTAGGAAGGTGAGCAGAAAGAAATTCTGCAAAGAGATAAGAATGGTGAGATTACAAACAGAGGGAGCATGGTTGGAACAGGGCCAACAGATGTGCGAGAACCCCAAAGGGAAAACACTCACATGAAAACTGTAAAGTCAAAAGAAAGAAAGCACAGAGATTAAAAGGCTTGGTGTCACTAAGTCTCCAGTAAGACCTATGGATGGAGCTGGTGTCAGAGGGCAGATCAGCCGCAGAGGACCTGGACTAGTGACCTCCAGGCACTGTCTCTTCTTCCCCAATTCACTGATGCTTTAATCATCAACAGAGATGATTTAAGTGCCATATCAGTGTGGCAAGAAGAACTGAATCATTTTTTTTTTGTGTGTGTGTCATCATAGAAACATCTGTTTCAAGTTTTTTGTTTCTCCTTTTGGGAAATGCTGNTGAACTAAAAAAGTCCTTACACTGTATGTCTGGGGAAGAACTTGAATGCACAGTCTACTTTTTGCCCTTCGAAAGCACTGATAGGAAAGATGTTTTGCTTTGGGGCTCTGTTCATGAAGCTCAGAAATTTTGTGGCATTATTTCCACCAATGTCACTAGAAGATCCCAGGGACAACTCTCAGGAGAGAGGCTTTAATGGAAGCCTGAGCTCTTACCAGAGCCATTGAACTGAGATGGGATTTGGTTTTGATATAGGTGGTGTAGAAAATAGATCACAGGCTAAAAATTCCATTGTAGCTATTCTTAAGCTGGAATCCTGTGGTCTTACACTTCAAGTAAACACACACATTTGAGTGATGTGAAGAATCCTGATTTTTCTATTTGTTGGAAATTTATCATATGTTACTCTTTACTAATATGGTCAAGTGTCAGCCCAAGGCCCAGCTCCAGTTTGCCAGGACCAGATGATTGAAAGAGAGGTGGTAGGAAATGACTACCAGAACATGGTCTTAAATAGGCTTAAATTGGGATTGTCTGCACAGCCTGCAGAGATGACCCAAACCTGTCAAGGACCTTCAGAAAGACTGAAAAATACCTGTTGTTCTAGGTCTTTCAGTTCTAGTATTTGCAACAGTGCCTTTTATTCTGCACACATTCAAATGGAAAGTCCCAGGTTCAGCAGAATAAACATGATGACACTCAACCTGATAGGTACTCTTCAGCTGGTTTAAAGGCAGGCAGTATTTCACCCGGAAAGTTTATGTTTATTGTCAGAAATGGCAGAATCTCAGCAAGAGGAAAGTAAAAATTCTTGGACTGAGACACCCCAAAGACAGAAAGTTGTGCCAGAATTGTTCCCATCCCTTCTCTGAAGATGCAATATGTAAAGCCAGGTAAGAAGCAGTCCTTAGATAAGGTGCATTTTCAGTTGCATGTGATGGTGACTTGATTATGGTTGCTGAGAACATTAATGGTCTATTTAATGCAGTATCTGTGGTGGGTTAATAACTGAAACTCACAGCTCCTTCTGCAAGGATATTGTATTCATCCCTTTATTCATATATGTATCTTTGACTGCTAGCTGTATCTTAACCAGTGAGTTTGACTAACTGTGTCTTGGTATCTCTTTTGTTACAAGAATGATAATTACATGGTCCCGGAAAAGGAGAAGTCAGTGGGCAGACTGGGATAGGCCCATGAAATTTTGTTTCAAGTAAAGAAAAAAAAGTAACTCTTATAAATTGTCACTTGAAATAGCAAAAGATGCAGTTTGGTTGGTCAGTAAGAATTCATGGATATGCTTGTTGTAGAGTAGAATAACCAATGGTACTGTATAATGAATTTCCCCATTAAGCTACTCAGGAAGGAAAATAGGTGCTAAAATAATGTGTCCAGCCCTGTAAAGATACTAAGTTTCTTCTATCCGAGAAGTTATTTCATACAGGAGAGAATCTTACAGACTACATGTAAAAATATCTTGATCTTGTTTGTTGGAGGTCATGTAACTTTTCCCAGGTAATTTTTTTCTGCATTGATAGAAACCTATTGAGCTGTTATTTAATGCTTAGCTACTGCACTGTGCTTTTGAAAAGGAGGTCACAAAATTATTTTCTCTGTCTCTCACTCTCATAAAATGAAGTACAACTTTTTGTCCTGAGTCTGTTCTCCTTTTCTCAGCTGAAGGCTTTAGTGCTTTGGAAATTTCTAGCTTTAGCCAAAACTAAATAAACTGCCTTTTTTTGAATTATGAATAAATATACTTGCCTGCACCAAATAAGTAATAAATAGGTACAGATGAAACTGAACTACTTAAACACAACTGCTCAGTTCATTTAAGATGCTTCATCTGAGACATCTCCACTGGGGTAGAAGAGTAAATTCAGACCAATAAAATTACTTTTCTGGGTTTGCTTTGTCCGAGAACATTTTGCTATGCCTTCCACTCAAGAATCAGGAAGTCTTGTGAAAAGAAAACTATTTTTGCTTTCTTCTAATTTTCTGAAGGCAGGAATCATCCTTAATGTTGCCTTGTTGAATACACTTATCTGTTTCTAACTACATTTTGGAGCAGTAGTACTGGCAGAGAAAGGAATTATGCCTCTAATTTCACAGGCAGTCTGCATGAACACTCCATCTGATGGTTTCAGTGTGTAGAATTTGAACCTCTGTCTTCCTAGTTAATACTAAAACAGCATAGTCTTCACTAGACAAAAAAATAGCAGCTTGCAGCTGAGATCATACTGAATGGTGAGCATATTTTCTACATGACACTTAGGTTATTGTTTATGGCCAGGCTGCTTCCCTGGTATAGGTTTGTTTAAGAAGAGAACAGATTTTACAGTCTGATTTCCCAGTAATTTCAAGGGTAATAAGATGCCTAAATAAAATCCTTAGATTATGGAAATTTGTCTCCAGTTCATGGAATGACTTTAACTTCAACGAGCTCTCTTTACATATTTAGGTTTACACTGGTATCCCTTGTTGCGTTCATTGCTCTTAAATGTTGCAGGTGATTGATTTTCTTCTCTTCCCTTGGCTTATATAAGTATCTTACAAGTCTTGTTGTAGAAAAGAACAAAAAAGTACATGAAAAGGCATAGTGTAGGTATAAAAAAAATCAGGAATCATGAATCTGAGAGGGTCAAATGAGTCAGTAGGAAAATAGCTACAGCCACTCCTACCTCACATCCTTTTGACTATGTGTTATTCTTACAGATTTGAACTCTCTGAAACAGTTATTTTGAATTTGTAATACAGACTTCATTGCCACGTAAGGTAAATAATAACATTGTATTATGGAAAAACTTTTTTTGCCTTTTATCTGGAGTGTTTATTTTGCTGTTTCTAAAACCTGAATTCAAGCACTGGGATCATTCTTCTGTCTCATCAAGAACATTTTGCAGGCCAGCCTGGTTTCTGTCGTTTTGTATTCCCTTAACAAGGGATTCTTCTGTTTCTCCTAAGACTTCCTCTGAGCTAGTGAAGAGAATTGTGGATGGGATTTCTGGAAGCAAACATCTGGATATGAGTCCATTGACACTCGTAAGAAAAGTGATCTTTGTTCTGGAGAGAGGCGCCTGCTCTGAACAAGAAGCAATAGTAACACTTGCCCTTAAGAAGGAATGCCTAGTAGATAAGGATCCAGCTTGGATCACACCCAGTTGCACAACCCTGTCTCAGAGAAGTGAGAGCACTAAGACCGTAGGAAGGTGAGCAGAAAGANATAGAAACATCTGTTTCAAGTTTTTTGTTTCTCCTTGTCTTTTCTGTAGAATCTATTTATATGGCTAAGGAAGCCCAACAGGACTCACCTAAAAGAAGGTTATTTAAAAGATAAATATAAAATTGAATAAAGTGAGAATTTGTGTTTGGCTTTTTCTAAAACAATCATTACTTATTTGCAAAATTTTGCTGGATGTGAATGCACTGAGTGTCTGAATTGAGTGACTGCTGAAAACGCATTGCTTGAAGCAAGCTGGTAATATGTGCCTCCAGGGTAGAAATGACAGCAGACATGGTGGGTCAGCAAAAATACATTTGGAAATGTTCTCTCTGACTGTGTTAATACGCAGATTTCTGTAATCTGTCATTTGGCAATAACTGCCCTTTTTACTTGAAAATTAATTTGTGGAAATCAGTGCCCCCTCTCTTTTATTTTTTCCCTTTTCTAAATTTTTTTCTCTATTTTGTTTTTCAGATTTGTCACCTGTCCTTCTTGTTAGTATTTCATCAATTATTAACCAAGCCTTCTCCAGGTTCATGTGTTTAAAACAGCTGGTGTGACTTTAGGAGGTCTTCATTATGCTTTTGAAACCTGGTGATTTACAGCTAGAAATGATAACTTTTAGTTTCTTTCCATGCTGCTTGATTTTTTTTCCCCTCGCTTAATTTGTAACAGTTATCTAATGGTGCATTTATGTTATCTGTGGAAAACATACTACATTTACAGACTCAGAAGTTCAAACTATTTCACAGAAAAAGGTTTCATGCTTGGATTTGATGGGTAGGAAGTCATAGATTAATTCTGGCTCTTCTCAAAATTCAGCATGACTTATTCATAATGTTGTATGTCTGACCTTTTCTCCTTCATTCTTACAGGCTGAGGAAGAAGAAAACAAGAGCTACTGGTCTTGGGCTTAGATTTTGGAAGTTAAAGAGTAACTCAGTGAGATAGCTTTTAATTTGGACCCACAGTCTGTTCATTTATGTGCTCAGTTCCAGATATTTCAATCTTAACTGGAATGGCATGGCCATTCTGAGAAGCTGCATCCCGCCAGTATGGACAAATACAGTGTTGATTGATATGGTATGTCACTAAACTCATATCCAGTGACGGCTGTGACTCAGATGTACTGCCTTCAGTGGCACGCTTACACTCTCAAAGCATGTCCTGTCTAACTGCTGTGTGACAGATGGGAGTACTCCTCAGAAAGATGCCCTCACATAGACATAGCTTTTCTTTCCCAGGAAACAGAGAGGTATTTAGTGTTAAAGCACTGCTGAAATTCTCAAGTTTCTATTAGGTGACCATTTCAGTGACATTGCTTTTCTTCAAGACTTATGGCATTGTACTACATCCTGTGTTATGCAATGATTGTCGTTGGTTAATTCCTGCGGTGATTGTTCATTTTAGTGTAGGTTGCACACATTTCTCAAGCAAGCAACAAGATCTGCCTTTTATATTTGTATTATTAGGCTTTCTACATAATCTGTTTCAAAATTCTGTTACAAATATTGATTTGTTCCTGTTCCATAAAATTTCTATATATGTCAATATATGCATTTGCCTCCCTCTGAACTCATTGTTCATGTTGTGTTTGATTCTTAAAGAAACAAATGACATTTGAGAGATAAGACATGGATCTTTTCTTTAGGATTGAGTTGATTTGTTGGATTTTTTTTCATGAATAAAAAGTTCTCATTTGCCTTTAGATTTTCTGGTAATTTGTACCTATTAAGAAATTGCGTATTCCTTCTTTGGCTCACACGTATCACAGGTTAGTGCAAGAAAAGGCTTTTTTCTCTTTCTAGTGAACAGGGCCAACAAAGTTAGACCTGGGATATGCCAGTTTGTAGCTATTCAAAACTTGATGGAAGTAGTTTTTCCATGTTTTATTCTAAATGTTTTGATCACCTGTGTAGCATGGTAATAGCTGCATGTGAACATGCACATTTAATACAAGACACTACAGTTCTAGGAATGGAATTTATTTCCTGCAGGTACTGCACTTGATAGATTTTGAAAGGAACTAAGTGCAAAACCAACAAAGAAGGAAAGTCATTTTTCACACAAAACAAGCATTTTTTAAAGAATTAAGCATGTTAGTGATGACTGTTGTACTTCAGCTTAAGACCACATCATAAATTACATGTAAAAATTACTTAATGGAAAGCTATTCACACCTGTTTGTATCAGCCTTGTGAAATATTAATTTAAATGTATCTTTTGTTTAACCCAACATATTATCCCCTTCTCAAAATTATTGTAAGATATTCCTGGAGTTGGTTTCCAACTGATTGAGGCAAACATCATATGTTATGCCTCCTATTAGAACAATACCAATGATCCCCATTATGGGCATCAGTTAAAATTTCAGCAAATTCATGGGACATTGATTTGTTATTCTACATAAAATATATTTCATGTTGAGGTTACAAACAAAACAGCATTGATTTTTATTTTTTAAAATGAAGTTATAATGCATAATGCATTCCTGTTCAATTGATTTTTTAATTTATGTGGAATATTTTCAGCTGAACCTTATGCATTGAACTGCCCATTTTTTAAAAAGTTTGCTCAAATATAAAAATGGCAGTGACCAACTGAATTGAAATGCAACACTGATGATAAAAAAGCTGGTAGGGTGTATTACAGCATAGGCATAAACAAATAAATATTTCTAAATATAAATTACTGTAGCTGTATTGGCATCTGCTCCAGCATGTCCCAGATAAAAAAGCTGGTAGGGTGTATTACAGCATAGGCATAAACAAATAAATATTTCTAAATATAAATTACTGTAGCTGTATTGGCATCTGCTCCAGCATGTCCCAGGAACATTATTATTTTTTTAAAATGTATCTATAGTCTTACAAAGAATGTTAAAAATCTGAGGCTGTAAATATACTAGTAAATTAGAAACAAAAAAGATTTATTGTAAATCCATAGTAGAAATCTGTCCCTGCAGATTACAGACAGCTTGTTTTTAAGCTGTGCCTCTTTCACTCTTCCTATTTGTTGGGCATTTCTCCTATACATCTTATTGATTAAGAGGTGCTGTAAGATACCTGCATATTGAGGTAAGTCTTCCCCCCACTCTACAGCTGCCCCCTGCCCTCCCATTCACCCCACAATACAACAAGAGCGTGAGTTCATTTTTTCCTCAATGTTGATAAGAAGCATACTGCTTCTTTGCCCTGCTGTTTGGCTGGCTGCTGATCTTATGCTTCAAGGATGTATTTATACTCCTCTTGCTAGGCCTGGCTTAAGAGATGTCTTTTCTGATCTTTTATGCTACACATGCTTAGCTTTGAATTTTAATTATATCAGTCAGGTGATGTTAATTCTGGCAACCTACAAAGGTTTGCCTTTCCAACTGTGAGAATCCTTCTTTATGGAAACTGGGAAAAATTTAAACCTTCTTAGCTTTAACTAGAATTGTATGTCACAAAAAGCATTTTAAGTTATTTTTCTCCTCAGCTTTTAAGTCATTAGAATTCATCATTTGTCATTCATCAACTAATGATTAATTAATAGAATTGCATAAGAGTTACCAGTACCAGACTGCACCATGGTACATGGGATGGCTGATCATTTTACATGGTATTTCAAAAAAATATTCTTCTCCGGTATTAGATGTAGTGTTGGCATTTCTGTCAGTGATAATGCTCTGCCATTTATCACTGCCTTCTGGTGACAATGAATGGATGCTTCTCCAGGAAGCATCTCTAAGGTTTAGAAGATGTTGACAGATGCTGCTTTTGTCAAGAAACAGAAGGAATAAGGTAAGAAATAATAAGTACCTCATGTTTGTCCTATCTCTGATGATGATACCCTCCAAAAATTTGAAGATTCCTGGCAAAATGCTATGTAACTGTGTTCATATTATATATTTGTACTTAATAACTTAGGTACCATAAAATGCATTTAAAAGTAAAAAAGAAAATTGCATAGGAAAAAAAACTGCGTTCTCACTACTGCCACAAATGGAATACAAAATGAGCTTTCTTCAGTGTGAGGAGAGAGACAAGCTCTTGGAGAAATTTAACCAGGGTGACCATGGTGCAGGTTCTTTTATTGGAACATGTGAAAACTCTACCATAGGTGCATTTGGTTTGTGATGACTGGCTTTTGTGTCCTAACTGCTCAGCATTAGTTCAGTTTGTGTTTGGTTTGAGAAGGGTATTATATATTTGCAAGTTCGTGAAGATGGATTATAAAATAACTGGTGTCAATCATCCTACCAGCACTAGTATAGAGTGATTTTTTTTTGTTGTTTTTCTGTTCTGGTTCTTATCTTTGTGCCAGCTGTCTAGCTATAGTTTCCTTAGCATGTTTACCTGGGCAAATCCAGACTAGAGTCTCCATGATATTGTCTTGTAAGAACCTAATCCAGCACACGTTTTATGTGTGAATAATGCTCATTATATATTAATGGTCCTGCTGGAAATACTGATGTTACTCATGTGAACATATCTTGAAAGAGCAGATCTAGACTTACTGTGATGAAACTGGAGATGTAGGTAAAAACTCACTAAGAGACCGGATTGGCCACTTAATGTAAACTATGACGTGGTGGGAGGAGGGAAAAATGGTGTGAGTGCCCTATCATTATCTGTCAGTTCTCAGAATTTGTTATGACCATCTTCTTCTACCATCCTGAAGATAAATTTTCGTTTGCCTCAGACCATTTTACTGGAAGGACTCCATAAATGTCACTAATTGCAAGTGATAACTCCATGATAAGAGCAGTAACATGATACTGAACCATCTCCAGGAGAACTCTCCCTTTTGGCTGTACCAAAAGGCTGTCTAGTCCATGGCCTGGCAGTATTTGACTCTTTTTTTCTCTCCAGCTAACATCCATCTACCCAGTATAAATGTGATGTGTTTGTCTGAAGCAGAGGAATAGTTTCTACTTTATTAAACTGAAGAGGATTGAAGACCTAGCTTGTTTAGATTGCTACTAGTTTGGAAGATTTGCTCTATTTGCTAATATGTGGGATCGCTCGCTAGGAAAGGACATGCATGAAAGCAGCTCTTGACAAGGAACCTGATTAATTTGTTCTTGGCACTGGAGGTAGCCTGTGTGAAAACTTACGACCCAGCCAGTGGCTCCTGGGAAGGCACTTCCTATGGTCTCCCAGAAGAGCAGGGACTCAGCTTCCACACTTAGTATCAGGAGCTCAGTCTCTCTGCAGGGATCTCACTTTCTCTAATTCAGGCTCCGAAGACAATGACACAGTCCCTTCAGCATATGTTTTAACACAAAAAAGCCTTTATGTAGAAGCTTATGGAACGATGCAGAAATCTTTGTGCCAAGATTTGAGATCACAATGTGTATTTAAAGTAACAAGAGAAAATGGCCATCTCTAGGGGCAATGGTGTCTTAAATATACTCTTGAGCAGCATGCCGTGGGAATCAATTGGAATTATCTTTTGGCTGCAAATGTGCAGCAGCTTCTAGATGTCTTAATGTTTGGGCACTATGTTGCTGTCACATATTGGCATAGCTCTCTCAACCTTAAATTGATGAAAAACGATAAATTAGATTTGATCCCAGAAGAGGCCTCATGTTCTTAGTGTCTGTGAATGTTTTGTGAATGTTCTAATCTTAGGACCAAAGAGTCCTTGAAACTCTGTGAAAGAATGTAAATAAGAGCTGAGAACATGGGGACCAAAAGACTACTTGGAAGAGGCTGATTAGCTTTACTCTCTAATTGGCAGAATAAGGGTTTTTTTGAGACAGCTGAGCTTTCTTGTGAGATGTACTGTAAGTCACACAGAGATGGATCAATAAAGGGGATGCGCTCTGAGAAGAAGTAGAGAAGAAGAAGAAGAGAGAACATGGAGGACAAGGCAAAGTTCCCAAACTAAACTCATTATGATGAGCCTTATTTCAACTGCTGGTATCCTCTTGTCTATAAATCTCCCAGGGGCCCCCAGAGTGGTTTCTATAGCACTATTCTATTAGTATTTATTTTTTGCAGCTACTAATTGATAACATACACATAGAGGAATAAAGTAGACATATCGTGAAAGCCTGTACCATTTTGACAGATTATTTGCCAAAACTTCTACTGTGCTCTGGACTTGATTGTCAGCAAAAACAAAATTTGTAAACCCCTTATATCATTAGAGTTTTATGCAATTATCTATTTCATTTAGTTAGTCACCGCCAGGTCCTGCACTTGTGTCACAACAACCCCAGGCAGTACTACAAGCTTGGGGCAGAGTGGCTTGGGAGCTGCTCAGCAGAAAGACACTTGTGGGTGCTGGTTAGCTGCTGGCTGGATATGAGCCTGTTGTGCCTAGGTTGCCAAGAAGGCCAATGGCATCCTGGCCAGTTTCAAAAATAGTGTAGCCAGCAGGATCAGAGAAGTTATTGTCCTCCTGTACTTGGCAGGCCTGGTGAGGATTTGAGGCACACCTCAAATCCTGTGTCCAGTTCTGGTCCACTCACAACAAGAAAGACCTTGAGGTGCTGGAGCAAGTCCAGAGAAAGGCAATGAAGGGTCTTGAGCAGAAGTCCCATAATGAGTGGCTGAGGGAAATGGGATTCTGTAGTCTGGAAAAGAGGACCTTATTGATCTCTACAACTACATGAAAGAAGGTCATAACGAGGAGGGTTGGTCTCTTCTGCCATATCTCAAGTGAAAGGGTGAGAGGAAATAGCCTAAAATTGTACCAGAGTAAGCTCAGGTTAGATGTTAGAATTTTTTTTTCGTTGAAAGCTTGCTTAGGCATTAGAATAAGTTACCCAGGGAGGTCGTAGAGTCACCATGTCTGAAGGTTCAAGAGACATCTGGATGTGGCACTTAGGGATATGGTTTCAGGGTGATTATATTTGTCCTGTGTTGTTGGTTGCACATGATGACCTTGAAGGTCTTCCAACCATGATGATTCTGTGTTTATATGCACTAACACTTTTTAGTTCTCCTTTCTTTAATTTAAACTACCATTGAAGTCTCTGGTAATTAATTTGGGAGAACAATAAAAATATTTGTTGTATGGGTGCAGAAGAGTACTAAAAAAATCATAAAGTACCACGGTCAGGATACAAAGTAAAAAAGAGAAGTAGGTAGAGAAACAAATACACTTTTCCTTCAACTGGAGTGGTCATACTGGTTCCCATGATATTCTTCTTCAAATGTGGAAGTGAAATAAGAGGACAAATTTCCAAGTTAGAAAGATTATTTTTTCTTTCTTATGTCTTTCAGACATTATTTCTTAGAGTGGGACAACAATAGGCAAAAAGATTGTCATTTCGGAAGTATTTCCATAAGGCATAAAGATCTTTTTCTTACTACCTGTAATCAAATGGACGTATTGAACAGATTACAGATTTATGCTTAAGACAGTTGGCCAGCACCCATAGATATCTAATCTGTCTGATATCATGCTTTTAGACTTCAGACCTCTTGGATACACTGCTGTTGAATTTCATACCACTTTTAGTTTCCATGTTAAATTGAAAGATGTGGACTACTTCTACACTTCAGCACTGTGAAAAGAGCACTATCAATATTCATGGGTATTAAGTATACATGTTTGTCTGGGTGCCTCCTGCTCCTGAATTCTGTTTTGTGTGACATGACAGCTTTGTCCTTGCAAACAAACTTAGGTCCTGTTACATATCAAAGCACAGAAAAGGTTGAGAATAGCCTCATAAAAAAAAGCCTTCATAGATCAGATACTGTGATCTCAGTGATTCTCTGAAATAATCCAATAAGTGGTTGCCATTGTGGAAGTGGGCATTGTCATGACTCTGTCTTAGTTTCCTTCCAAAATGGGTTGAGCTGTACTTTCCTAAATCAGAACGTCTCCTAAGACCTTCACTTGTTAAGGTGCAACTCTATGTCCTCCACTTGAGTAGTTTTATCTCCTCTTTGTATGATTCATGAATGTACCTTTCAAAAAGTCATTGAATGTATTGTATGAGGGAGAAATCTGTCGTTTTCACTCTTGCTTTCAGGAGTACAGGTTGCCAAACACTGTAAAGAGGAGTTAATATCCATGTGGAATGAGGCAGTACAGACTCTCCCACTCCCGGTGCTCTGCACAGAATACAGAAAAGGAACACTTGCTGGATTTTGGTGTTTCTCAGGAGATGCTAGTAGCAGCAAGTGACTTCAGTGGTAAAATGCACTGGAAGATGTACTCAATATATCTGTAACACATCTTGTCAGATTTTGATTCAATATGTGCTAGCATTAGCATGAGAAAATCAAAGTTTTTAATGTGAGGACAGAAAGGGGAAAATAAGCCTTCAGATTTTTATACAAAATAAAAATATATAAAAGCAGATGTTGGAAAGAATCTTCAAATCAAAGGGGACAACTTATGTCAAGCAGAAGATAATCCATTTGAAGGCAGCATTGTCTGAGTAAGTTCACAGATCTAGTTAGTTTAGTTACTCCCTGCTTATATACTGTTACCTAAGAAGATTTTTGTATTCCTTCAGACTATATAGACCAAGGAAGGGCAATGGAAGACTTTGAGAGTTTGTATAATGTTCTTAATTTAGAGTGTGTGGTGAAGGGTGTAGCCCTATGCTGAAGGCCAAATCTCTGCCTGAGCATGTGTAGAAGTAGGACTGTGAATGGGCATGTCCAGATTCTCATAATTGGACAAGGAGAACCTGATCCCCAGGTCATTGGGTATTTAATGTAAATGATATAGTCTGATATATAACCTGTAGCTGCGTAGCAAGAAGAAGGCAGACATGTTCTGACTTCTTAGAAAGCAGACCCTCTGCCTGGTCTTGAGACATCTGATCAGGTGGAGAGATGTGTCCAGGCCTGCTAGATGCACTGTCTGGAGGGCATGGACACAGAGTCTGCTAGGTAGGTAAGATATGCTTAACTATGCTTAGGATGCCAGCATGCAAGTAGTTAAATAAACATATGCAAAACTTCATGAAGTCTAGTCTTCTCGTCATTTTCCCTGCCTCCTGGATGGACCGGACACAACAAAGGAGAATGAGTGAAATATACATATGGGATTGTCAAAGCTGCCTGCATGTTAGGGCAGATGCAACTTCTGAGGAGAAAGCTCACTACTTTTTTTTTCGATACAGCTGTTTCTGAAAATGGTCACAATAACTTAAGAATGCTTAAAAGTTTGACTGGATGGACCTTTGACTGGTCTGAGCTACTTTGCTGCACTGTCTCTTACTCCACTGTGTCTTTCCCTCCTGCCCTTCTTATTTCCATGGAGTAAAAATTTATGAAAGTACTTGGGTCTTAGTGATCCAGGTCTGCTTAAGCATCATTATATTAAAAAAATTATTTGGATTATCTGTAGATAGATAGACAGATCATCTGCATCAGATAATGTAGTCTGGTGTGTCATTTAAATATGACATAAAATGCTTGTGATTTGGGAACAGATCCAAAGCAATTCCATGGAAAGAGATGCAAAAAGTCTAGATTTCTGATGGAATTGCTCAAATGCAAGAGCTTTTCCTGTATATTATGTTGCAATGACAGTTGTTTGCAAATTTATTTGATAGCTATAATTTTTTTGACTAATTCTGACTTGATACTTTTATTCAAAAGTTTAGATAAAACAGTAAGGGTTGGTGAGAGGTACTGCAGAAAGATTTACTAGCTCTTTTTAGCATAAATATGGCTTCGTGAAAAAAAAGGAAACATTTTCAGAATAGGTTGTATTCATGAAAAAGGAATATTGATATATGGGAAAGAGGACAAATATATTGGACTAAAAAATAATAGTACTGTAAGAATAGTGTTACATGGGCTTGGTGAATAAATGAGACAAATTTTTTACTTGAATTTCTCACATAAGTTTGTTTGTTTTGTTTCTCTCTTGATTTTTTTCCTGCTGTTTGGAATCCACTTTAGACTTTTTCAGATTTACTACAGAAAGCCAACATATTCCAAAAAACGATCTGTTGTTACCCAAATGGAAAACTTCACTTGTAAACATTGACAATGAATACTTCTAAGTATGGTATTTAATACTACGCTCTTATGACAAGCTTTACAAATTGTGTGTTGGGTGATTTGTCACTGAAACCAAGGTTTTGAGGAAAGGAAACAAAATAAATGATCAAAAGGAAAGCATGGGAGGGATATTTAAGTAATATGAACGCAAGACAAACCAGGTAATTTTGTAAAATTCTTTCAGTAAAGTAAGACCTATTCTATTGAAAGCTCATTTGCTACTCAACAGGAATCAGGTCAGGTCCTAATCAGTTTGCTGAGAGATTCCATTTAAATGCTGACATTGTCTATGAGATAAAGCAGTTTTGTAGGTAGGGACTCTGAGCAATTTAATCATCTCTATTTCCTTTTCTCTCACACAGAGAAAAATTAAGATGTATCTGACATATAAAGGAAAGCTGTTTTTTGACTTTTGTGTATTTGTATACTTTCTTAGATCTTGGAATAGATAGTTTTCTTAGTTGCAAAAACTACTTAGAATCCCATCTCTGACCTTCCTATTGAAATGAGTGCTGAAGCAAATACTTTAAAACAACAGTGCTCTGTTGAATATATAGGACTTTTAGACAGCTACTTTTAAATCTTTTTATTAGATTAGCATTGGGAATAGTTTGGATAGTTTGTCACCAAATTGTTATGGTTTCATTTTAAGGAAAACTTTTTCTCTTTTGTTTGCAAGCAGAGCGGTTCGCGGCAGCTGCCCGGTGTCCCCCCCCGCCGTTTGCGGCCACCACCTGGGTCTGCTGTCCCTCCCCTCACACACGGCAGCTTGTTCACCACCCCCTTGGCGCTCGGGAGTGCCTGTGGCTGCGACCCCGGGGTGCCCCGGCTGTGGCAGGCTCCCAGTGCGGGGTCGTGGCTCTGGGCCCGGTGCTGCCCCGGGCGGTGTGGTCCTGCGGGATGCTTGTGCCCAGTGCCCCCGGTGGCCAGGGCAATCGGGGGGGGACCTGGTGGGAGGCTGGGGGAGGACCAATGCCCTTTTGGCTAAGCCACATGGTGGAGACGGGGAAGGTTTTCCCGCGGTTCGGGACCAGAAGTAGGCGGGGGGCGAAGATGAACCAATGGGGGCACAAGGCTACGCCCTCCTGGGGTGGAAGAGTGTGGAAAAAGGACATCACGCAGGTGTGAGATGCAAAGAATTCTGGGCTGGGACAAAAAGATATAAAAGCAGCGAAGCCCAGACGCCATCCCGTTCTTTTGGCCGTGTGAAGCTCCTGAGAGGGTGGCTGCTGTAACTCGGATCTCTTCCCTGCATCACACACTTCTGGTTTGGCCAAGAGGATCACCCCATCCTTTTATTTGTTTTTTTTTCCCTCCCTGCCTACCCTTGGATACTTAGTTTAGTTTTCAGACTTTTTATATTGTTTGATAAGGGTGTTTTCTTTTAACATAAGGGTGTTCTTAACACATATTTTTGTTCTCTGTTTTAATAATTTTCTCTATACATAGACAAGTCTCAAAAAATTAATATTGAATTCATCTTAATTCACTTCAACTGTCCCTTTTAAACGAGGACACACATAAATATAATGAGCACACTTGGGGCTTCAAAAGACAAAAGATCTCTAATATCTTTTGATCATGGAATTTGGCAAATGATGCCCTGGGGAAGAAGATACATGCTTGGGTCAAGTAAGAATGCAAATAGATGAAGTGGTTGAAATGCACTACGTCTGCCCACAAATGAAAGGACAGGAAAGCAACTAAGTAGGACAAGATCCCCACAAAATGGCAAGCAGAAAAGAGATGCATTCTGCTAGCTCCTGACCAGCTGCAGTTACTGGCAGGGTGCAGATTTTTCCTCTGTACCACCTCTTCTGCCACCAGAGTAATGGCATGCCTCCCTTGGTTGTTTAGTTTTCTTTGGTTTTTTTTAGTGGAGCTGGTACAAGTACTCCACCCCACTCATTTTGTTGGGTCTGTTTGGCACCATAATCTGCCCTGAGCTGAGAGATCAGAATGCTTGAATTTTTCCTATTTGTTTTTATAGTTCATTTCTACCTCCCCGTAATTTTTTTAAGATGTCTGATAGATAAAGTATGCTTTTAAAGTTGCCTGGCCTGAGGCCTAGAAATATTTGGAAAGGATTACAAGACACTAAAATATCTCCATAACTTAGAATGCTAAAGATTGTATTTAAATTTATGAGGTTTTAAATGTTTAAAATGCTGGGTTTTAGTAGTGCTTTTTTGTATTGCTGCTTAGAAACAGACAGTTCAATGACTGCATTAGTAGGAAGATCTGTTGCCTCACTTTTTTAAAATAGCAATTGACCATGAAACTTTAGAACAGCAATATTACAGAGATGAGAGAAAAAAAGAATGAGCAACTTTCAGGTTTTTATTATGTAATTTCAGAAAAGTTCACATATACACCTACTTCCTCAATATCCTTGCTTTTTATATGCATTTTTTTACATTAATTGTCCAATATATATTTTATTGTGCGTTTTTCTTCTCAAACTCTGATAATAGAAGGAGCTTCTTGTACTTTTGAAAAATTAAATAGCATATGTGAGAGTATGAAGACCTGTGAAAGCCTGGAATGTCTTAATTATAGTCTGTTTTGCTGAATGGAAGAACCCTGTTAGCATGAATCCTAAAGTTTTTATTTTCATTAAGTCAGAGATATAGGTTTAGCAAACAAATCCTACATGTTAGACATATCCTCACCATCATAAGTTTTCTAGTTTCTTTCAGGTTTGTTTTTTTTTTTCTGAGCCAGGATGATTTTCATATATTTTCCTGTTCAAATCAAGTTTTCTTTAAATTAGTATCAGGCATAAGTGAAGCCTAAATGTTCTTAAAAGTTCTGTAATGGCATCTGTGCTAGATTAAGGCAAGCATGCCATGACAAATCTTCTGAAAGTGCAGAAACAAATATGAAGTTAAAAAAACCCCAAACAAATAAACAACAACAAAAACAACAACAAACCAAACAAGAACACCACCCCCAAACAAACTATTCAAATTGAAATAGCTTCCATGCAGTAAAATGACAAGATTTAATTTTAGTGTGATTTTACTGGCCAAAATTATAACAAATATCATGACTAGTATTTAAAAAACCCCACTGGTGTCAGGTACTCACTGAAATTCTCTTGCAGTCAGTCAGGTAGCAAGGCATACAATGAAAATTTGACTTAAACACTGCTTTCATCATAAGGTGGATTTATTTCAAACTAGGCAAAATTACATCACTGATAATGAAATTCTTAAAAAAAAAATTAATCAAGTAAATAGAAAAAAGAAGGAGACCTGATTTCCTGGAAATATTTACACCAGATGAACAATTTTGACTGCAAAGCAAAGTTCTGCAGGACTCCATCTTAGCTTCCTTTTCCTTGTTATTACATGCCAAAATCCAAACTAATTTCTCAGCTGTGCAAGAATTCAGCCCCTAGCTACCTATAGCTATTGATTGTGACTGTAAGATACAGAGGCTGCTGGCTGCAGTAATTTTTTTGTTGTGTGGCCACAATGAGAAGTGGCTTCTCAGGCTCCCATTTCACTCAGAGCACTCCAGTGACAAGACAGTTGCCAAATAACCTCCTGTGTACTTTGGACAGAAAGAAATCTCAGTCTGAAAGTGTTTCTCAGTGCCTTGTTTTTGTTTGTCTTGTCACTACAGCAACAGGGATTTGTATTTTTATGGTTCTATTATATATAATTTCTTTTCCTTCTGATGACCTTGAGGTTGTAAATTTTAGGTTGCAAACTGGCAAAATGGAGCACAATGCCTTGTTTCATTGAAAATAATTTAGCATTTTCTTGACATTAAACCCAAATAATTTTATGTGGATTAAGGAAAAAAAAAAAAGGGTCTCTACTGCAAAGAAAAAAAGAATGGGAGAATGGAGGAATGTGCTTGAATTTGCATCTCAGATCTGCTGACTTTATCTCAGACACAACATTCATGAAGATACCTCTTGTCCGGAATTAAAAAATAATCAGGTTTTTAAACATTTTGAACAGAGCAAATAGCTAATCTTCAACTTACTCTTTTTCTGAAATATCACTTAGCAGATTGTGATTGCAGAAATGATATTTTACTGCTAACAAGTTTAGAAATTTCTCACTAGCCTGTGTACTGTGTGTCTGGTGGGGGAGTTGTGATATAACCCTTTCTGGTTTATAAAAACTGTATTACTGCAGATCTAAGGAAATGAGAAGTCTGTTTATCTAGAGGCCCTGCTCTGTATAAAATCCTGGATGATAAAAACTAATTCTTTTCAGCTACTGTAGTGAACATATTTAGTTACACATAAATTACAAACATGCAACTGAAATATGACAGAAGAATGAGCATTTAAGTGCCGGACTATAGACTGTAGAATCAAAACAAAAGGAAAATTGGGTAGATGAAATAAACTAAATTAGCAATGTAAATATTTTCTGCAGGATGCAGTCAAAATCTTTGTATGTGAAATAAACACTTAAAATTAACACACAGGATACCATCCTGGATACCATTTCTTCTGGCCTTCCCTGACAATAATCTGCTGCGTGGATGAAGAATTGTGAGGGAAAAGAGCATGTGCTCCAGCTGGAATTGAGGGGGCTGCACAAAAAGCAAGACTGTTTTAGTACTGGTGTTTCAGTTGCACTGTTGTACGAAGTACAATACTGCTTTGCACAGGTGACAGTCTCAAAAATTACCACCACATTAGTCTGAATCAGAATCCCTTCTAATATGTGCACACTGATTGACAACAGTAACCCCTTACTTTCTTCCTTTGTATAGGAATGAAAATTGTATGGTGATGGGCAGGATATAGTCAGGATATTTAGCATCAGTGTTTAGTGTATCAGCACAGCAGCACTGAAATATACCTGCAATTTCATATGAAAATGATAAAAATAAACAAGACATAGTCAGTTATCCCCTGCTGCAGGAGATTTGGCCTGTATACTAGAAGCAATTTCACTCCTGTTAAACAGACTACATGTCACACATTATAATGTGACTCTATAATTTAATTCCAAAACGAAGTAAAGCCAATAAAAATGTACTGCTGGCCTTGGAAATTAAGAAGTTATTCAAGTGACCAATATCAGATGCTGAGGCAGTGCTGTGGGAAGGCCTGATCTTGGCGGTTAAAGTCAATACATTTTCAATGCAAGTTTTGTTAACAACCTAACTACAGTGTTACTGCGAATGTGTAATGACTAAACATGGTGCTATTGTTACCTCTGTATTTCACACTCCATTGTAGCAGTTGTTCCCAAATAGACAACTAGACTAAGACTAAATGTTGCATTTGATCTTGTGGCTTATGGCCTTTTTTTATGTTTTTGTGGAACTTAGACAAAATAATTTCAGGGTCATTGTGGCTTCATGAACTACTTAAAAAAAAAAAAAAAAGACTGGGGTTTTGACATAGTTAATGAGAGGTCTACTGAGTGGGCTGTGAAGTATAGCTGCCCTTTTCCAGCAAACGTCTTGACACAAAAAGAGCAGCACCACCTCTGCTTTTTGTTCAGAGCATTGAAACACCACACCACAACGATCCCATGGAGAGTATCTCTCCATTCTGCAGAGGAATAGAATACAGAAAGCAGCTTCACAGATTGGAGTGGGTTAATGCCCACATACGTGACATACATTTGTGTAGTCTGCAAGCAGATGATGTAGGAAGGCTGTGGTGGAACAGACTGAACCAACAGTGGTTGCTGCCCTTTATGTTAATTACATTTCTCCAGGGAAAGTTTGCCAGGCTTTAGTTCCCACTTGTGAACACGGGCAATCTGTATGAAAAAGGGTAAAAATCTTCCTACGAATGGGACTAATTTCCATGCCAAATAAAGGCAGAAATATTAGCATGTGGTTAATAGTTTTTCTGTTTTTATAAATGCTGATGCTGATGTACTGGCAGAAGCAGAATGGCAGAAGAACATCTTTTCCCTTGTTTTTCCCATAGATTTCCCCTGAGTAAAAGCTGGTAATTAATACATATGCAATGTATTTCCCAGACTGTTTATGCTGTGTGGTGCAGTAAAAGCTTTTCAATTTTTTCAAATGTTTCTTCTTTAAGACCTTTATCTTCCTTCGTGAAGGCATCAGGAGTTGGTTTTAAAATGTAATAGAAATGAAGGTTGAAAATAGTGGCCCTTCATTTCCCAACAGTGGCTAGACCATCTGTTTAATCTTCCAGGATGGTGTAGAGTTTTCTAAAGGTAGCTGTCTCCCTACTGATGGTGTGGGAACCTATCAGAGGAGGAAGGTTTTTAGTAAAGATGGAAAAATTATTTTAAGCTTTTAACTATGCTGTGCTATTATTAAATATGCATGCAATTGGTGGACATTCAGGTGACAGCACTCACACTCATTAATGGCAGTGACAGCAGCAGGAGGTTAAGAAGAGTCCTGAATTCAGTCCAGGTTCTAAAATGAGGGTTCTTGTCTGAAATGCTTCTGCCAACAGCCCATGTGCAAGGATTTTTCATTTTCAGTTCCTTCAGATGTAAGAACATGACTGACTTGAGTAAAGAAAGTGTTTCGTTAGCAATAGGGGTATTTTTTGCTCTGTCATCAACACTGTGTTACTATACCATTGCTTTGAAGGAATAGTTCCCTTTGGACTAGGAACTGACCAGAGATCAGAATTACTGCAAAAGGGAATGGAAAGTTGCAACTGCTGCCTGAGAAACTGCACAGAACTTATGTTTTGTCTGAAGTATAGCTTTGCAAAGCAGAACTAGGTTTACCCAAGAAGAGCTTTACTCAGCAGTCAGTAGTCATAAAACCATTAGCATTACTACTCCATTTAAGGCTGGTTTGTGTTTTTCTAAATTACAGAGGAATTTTCAGTGGCCATCAAAATGTGAATTTTGATCTTGCCAATAACAGGTCAGTACATATTTTCAAAAAAAGCAAGTCAGCGTGTTTCTGGAGAAGGAGGAAGAAAGGATGGGGGAAAAAAGAGGGATGTGGGGGCACATGTGGCTACTGGATGTGATGATCAGGATTGGGAAGGGCCAGTGATAACTTTGTGTGTTGTGCAGTGAGAAGGGTTTAAGAACTCTCCCGGGACAGAAAAAGGAATGTTTGTTGGCCTGACCCTGACTAGATGCCACATGCACACCAAAGTCACTCTGTCACTCCCCTCTTCACATGAACAGAGAAGATATAACAAAATGTGTCAAGATAAAGACAAGAGAGATCATTCCCAAATGCTGTCAAAGGCAAAACAGACTTGATTTGGGAAAATTAGTTTAATTTATTGCCAGTCAAATCAGAAGATATCAGAGGATAATGAGAAATAAAAACTAAATCTAAAAACTTCTTCCCCTCCTCCTCTCCCTTTCTCCCAGGCTTTACTCCTGAATTCTCTATTCCTTCTCCCCAGCAGTGCAGGGGGACAGAGAATGGGGCCTGTGCTCAGTTCATCACATATTTCTGATGCTCTTTCTGCCTCAGGGAAGGACTCCTCACACTCTCCCTCTGGTCCAACATGCAGTCCTTCCCAGACGAATTCTACACAAACTTCTCCAACATGTACAGGCTGCAGTTTTTCATGAACTGCTCCAGCATGTGTCCACTCCACAGGATTCAGTCCTTCAGGAACAGATTGTTCCAGCATGGGTCCCCCACACGAGCTGGAGCTCCAGCACAGACTTTTCACAGGCTCACAGTTTCCTTTGTGTACATTCACTTGCTCTAATGTAGAGTCCTCCACTGGCTGCAGGTGGATGTCAGTTTCGAAGTCATCCATGGGCTGCAGCGAGACAGCTGGCCTCAGCATGGTCTTCACCATGGGCTGCAGGGGAACTTCAGCTCCAGTACCTGGAGAACCTCCTCCCCCTCCTGCTGCACTGGCCTTGGTGTCTGCTGGGCTGTTTCTGTCATATATTCTCACCCCTCTCTTTTCTGGCTGCAATTGCACAGCGTTTTTTACTCTAGAGACACTATCAGCATCACTATTAGACTCAACCTTAGCTGGCAGTGGGTCTGTCTTCAGATATGGGGGAAGCTTCTAGTAGCTTCTCACAGAAGCTACTCCTTTAGCCCCCTGCTACCCAAACCTTGCCAGGTAAACCAAATACAGGATGATAGCTCCCTCTTTTTCCCTTGATAGTTCATATTTGGCTATCTGTCACACTATTGGGGAGGGAAATGGAAGGCTACTCCTGCTATAGGATTGTCAGAAAAAGAAACCAGGCTCAGGCAGGATCATCAAGATGTAGAGGGCCTGACAACCCTCTAGACTTACTGCTTCTGCCAGTGGTGGAGAGATGGAGATTTCTGCCACTGGAAAAGCCCTTCTGTCTTCCATCCTTCCACCAGCCTCCACAGCACATTGTCAGGCTGGGTCGGGGAGGGTGAGATCAACTGTTTGGTCAGCTGGGGTTTCTCAAATGGTGGCTGTCTCTGTCCTCAGCACCTGTTTCTGTTCAAAGACAGTAGCAGGGCCAATGCCAGCTCACTTCTCTTACCAGTTTGTCACCAAGACTAATTACGCAGCTTCTTAAAAATTGCAGCCATGCCTGAGCAGCCCTTGAGGTTTTTTCTTGGTCTAGATGACTGCAACAGTTAGGATGTAAGGAGAAGTTTAACTTCAGATACAGGCCTGTGGTTGACCAAGGGAGGGCAGTATGCAGTGTGCTTAGGGGTACGTGCTCTGCTGACAATGAATCCCCAAAAATCTATTAAGATTTGTGATTGACCTGAAATGCTGGGTCTGTATTTGTCAAATGTGGCTTTCCATAGCAAAATAAAGAAATTCTGCAAAGAACTGGGACTCTTCACAAGGCACAGGTGTGAGCACTGAGCTCTAATATGCAAGACAAAGGGTGTCTGACTCCAAATGCAGCCAAAAAACTACACGCTGCTCACATCTCTTCAGCAGCTTCTGCTACCAGTTCACTTGGAAGAGTCTCACTGAGAGGGAAGTGCTGTTCAATTCATAAGACTCCTAATAAAAATGAAGGCTTGTGTTTGATGTCAGTTTACTCTTCCATCATCTGGTAGTAAATTACATCTAATTCATGTCAGCCAATACACAGTTTAAAAGTCTGAGTTGCCTTCAAGTGATTATTTTTAGCTATATCAGAGCACTCATCTTGAGTTTGCAGTTGTCCTGAAATGGCCCTGAGCTGGGAACTGAACTATGCTTTGCAGATGATCCTTTTGCAAGGAATTATGAGTTTGGTCTCTTTTAAGTCCTGTGCCTGTATCTGGCAACATAAATCTTTGGACAGCAAAGTTGGAATGGTGTTAGTGCTTAGATCCCTCTCTACAATGCAAGTAAATTTTGCCTGTACGACTTCCCTTCATTAGTAAATAGCTACCTCATGTTGTTTTTGAGCTCAAATCCCAGAGAGCATATTTACTTAATAATAGATGATCTAGGCAACAACATATGGGCAGGTCATTAAAAGGGGTTCACATTATCTAATTAGAACTAGTTTACTGTTTGTCTTTCCACACAGTGAATTAAAGCTCGGCTGGCAACTCTGCTTCTAAGCTCCCATGGGAGCTTCGGTTCAAAACCAGGCTGAAATTTTAACTGACCTGAGATGACCCATTTTCAGCAAATTCTGCCTCTCAGCCTTCAAAAGACTGTGCCTTCCCAAACAACCTTGAACCCTGACTGACTGCCGGAGGAGCACACTTCCGCAGGTCCTGCAGAGCAGCCTGCTTGATGTTTATTTGACCATGGACAAGCCTGATGACTGCAGAAGCAGGGAGGGAGGAAATGGAGGACATAGCATTTGGGTGCCTTGAGGGCTATGAAAGACTACTCTCTGGTGTTGCTATACACTTTATCTAGTTGTTCCTGTTGGGAAAAGAAAGCTAGAGAAAAGAAAGTTTACGGGAGCTCTTGTCACCTTGTTCCACTATTTGAAGGATGGCTAAAAAGAAGATGGAAATACTGATTTTACGGGGAATCACACAGAAAATATGAGGGGCAATGGGTATAAGTTACTTCTGGGGTCATTCTGATTAGACACATGAGAAAATTTTTTCACAGTTAGAACAATCAACCGCTGGAATAATCTCCCCAGGGAAGTGGTGGATTCCCTCACACTAAAAAATTTTGAGATTCATCTAAACAAAATGCTGGACCATCTTGTCTGGACTGTGCTTTTGCCAAGAAAGGTTGGACCAGATGACCGTTGAGGTCCCCTTCCAAACAGGTATTGTATGGTTCCGAAAAATGTTCTTTAAAGTGTTTTTTTTCTGGTGGTCTTGGTGGCATTATATGGACAAACCTGATTCAGAAATTTCTCATTGTTGCACTGCCAGTGTTTTGATTTTATTTTGCACAAAATATCTTCCACTGGTTATGGTATCTGTCTTCCTAAGTAACCATGACGCTTGATGGAGCCCTGCTTTTCCAGAATAGGCTAACATCTGCCTGCCACTGGGAAGTAGTAAATTAATTCCTTATTTTGCTCTACTTGTGTGCATAGCTTTTTTTTCATGGCCCTCTGTGGAATTGCTCTAAGAAGTCAGCATTAGTATCTTGCACTGAGGGCTCCAGTGTTGGATGCAGTACTCCAGGTGGGGTCTTGCCAGGGCAGAGTAGAGAGACAGAATCACCTCCCTCGGCCTGCTGGCCACACTGCTTTTGATGCAGCCCAGGATACGACTGGTTTTCTGAGCTGCAGTGCACATTGCCTTGTCACATCCAGCTCTTTGTCTACCAGTATCCCCAAGCCCTTCTCTTCAGGGCTGCTCTAAATCCATTCTCTGCTCAGCCTGTATTTGTACGGGGATTGCAATAACCCAGGTACAGGAACTTGCACTTGGCCTTGTCGAACTTCATGAGGTTTGCACAGGCCCACCTCTCAAGTCTGTCAAGGTCACTCTAGACGGCATCACTTTCCTCCAACCAATCTACTGCACTGTTCATGTTGGTGTCACGTGGAAACTGCTGAGGGTGCATTTGATCCCATTGTTTATGTTGTTGACAATTAAATACTATTTGTCCTGGTCCAGATCCTTGAGGTCTGTGGCAGCAACATTTGTTACTGCCACGCTGAGCCACAATATGAGAACTATAACTCTTTAGATGTGTCCCTCCAGCCGATTCTTTGGCTATCAACCAGTCCATTCATCAAACCCATATCTTTTCAATTTATTAGCAAGAATGTTGTTGAGGACTTCTTAAAAAAGGCCTTACAGATGTAGGACAGGGCTACATCCAGAAGTCTTAGCTCTTCATGACAGCTTTAGTTCTTCTCTTCTCCACTGATACAATCACTCCTCTGTTGGGGGGCCATTAGCTTAGTCATGATTTGCCCTCTGTAAAAACATGTTGGCTGTCTCTAATCACCTCCTGATCTTCCATATATATTAACATATCTATTTAACTGTATTTATCTTGATTCACGACTCTTGTGTTCTTCCTATATGCTGCTGTGTGCGTGGTCGGCCATTAGCCAGGGTGAACACACTATGAAAACATACACTTGTATTTTTCATAGATTAGTGGCAGGCGCGAAGATTTTTCTGTAATGTCCTGCTTAGTGAACAGAATACTTGGTACTTGAAGTACCTGTACTAGAGTACAGGTACTTGGACGCATTTGGTACTTACTACATAGTTCTCTCAATCCTAGTTGTTGATGATTGCCTAGTGTATTGGGTTTCTGTGGCCAGGTTTTGGTAGTGTGGGGGCTACAGGGTTGTTTTGTATGAGAAGCTGCCAGAAGCTTCCCTGATGTCCGGCAGAGCCAAAGCCAGCCAACTCCAGGACGGACTACTACAATGAACTGCTCCTCTACGGATGGCTTCTATTTTACTTTCTGAGTCATGCTGAAACAATGCTGTAAAAACACTGTCTTCAGAATTATTCTTATAGGTTACTGTTGCAGTTCTAAACTAAACCTGTGTTTCAGAGATATCATTTCCAGACAGTGAATTTTATTTTATCTTTATAATGTGTTTTGGGGTGGATAAGTGAGAACCTTTCTCACAGACAAAACTTTCCAACACATTTCATGATAGCATCATAGTATGCTATGGTATGAAAATACATGGTTAAAACACCAGTTTGAACTGGTTCAGTACACATGTGAATCCTGAAAACTCTTCTTCTTCAGTCTGTGAACAAGTTAGTACAGCTTACTCAAAACACCTTGCAACTTGCTCATAATTGTATCTCAGTTTCTCAAAGCAGGAGCTTCTGGCAGGTTGAACAGCACCGGCAATGAAGACCAGTTCACACAGCAATCATAGATCACCCAAACAGTTCCAAGTTATCTGTGCATGCATGGACTCTTATAAATTTAGGCAGATAATCCCTTTGCCAATTGACCCAGCCAACTGTGGAAATATCTGTTCCCCATTCAAAGAATAGTTCTCCATCTAGGAAGGAAGAAATTCCAGGCATACCTCTAGAACAGAGCATAGCCCAGACAAGCCCAGAGTCCATAACAAAACTATTAAAGGCAGATATATGAGAGTTTTACTCTAAAGAGCCAACTTTGGAAGCTCAATGGCTTTGAGTTAGATAAAGGAAATACTGTGCATGTGTACTGGAGCTATTTAATTCGGATACCTGAACTAAAACAAACACAACTCTGTGGGACACTAATATTTAGTTTGAACTGACTTGAAATAACTTCTATATGTTTTTAGAGCACTTTTTCCATGTCTAGAATGCTAAGATGTCAGGAGACTTATTAAAAAACAAAGCCAGATGTTTCTTCTAGGCTTGTGAGGGGTGGGATAATTGGACTCAGAGATCAACCAAAGAGACATTTTTAAGTTTAGACTTTTCATATATTGCCTTATATCAATGGGTGTCTCTACTAATGGTCCTATGTCTTTTTTCATTCTGCTCACAGCAAACTGAATTCTTTTTAAGTTAATAAAACTAGCATTATAATCTCAGTAGAGTTAAGGTGGCATACATATTCCTTTAGTTAGCACATGATAAAAGATAACTGCCATATACTGGAGATAACCCAACAAACAAGGCACTAAATATGCAAGTAGTTGTATTTGTTTCAGTAGGACTAGTTATCTGCCTAAAGAGAGAAGCTGATGTGAATAGCTTAGGAATACTGCTAGCACATATCTGAGACTGCAGTAAATCAGAATGGGTGTTTTAATTTTCCAGTGTTTGAGGTGAAGTAGACTATTTTTAACATAACTTGGATGGGATAAAGCGTATGAGCAGAGAGAGAGTTAAGTTTACTAGACATTTATATTTTTTTATTTTGTAACTCCATTTTCTCCATTGATTTCCAAGTGTGAACATCTTATGGTTCACGTGGTCTGATGAGATTACAAACTAAAAGTGTATGATTTGTTCGGATTTCTTCCAAATCCATTAATCATCCTACTTTATGGAATAGAGATTCTTATTCTTTCTCTCCTTAAGCACAAGACATAAATGATATTGTACTAGTCAGCATATGACTCAATGAAGAAAGTAATATTTTTCAAGAATTTTTACCGTATATGTCTAGTCTTTGAAAAAGGGGATTAAAAAAGTAATATTGTGTGGACCACTCCAGGGTGAGGGTCAAAATGGAAAAAAAAAGGGGACAGAATATTTTTGCTTTCTAAGTTTTTCTGCTCTATTATTAAAGAATTACTCTTGAATCAGTCTAATTCTGAATTAAGATTCCTGACACTAATGTCACACGCAACAGTATCATGACAATGGTCTGATATTGGATGCCTTCTGAAGAAAGGTATTTAATTGCTGTAAATCAGTCACTTAAACACGAGTTAGAATCTTATTTCAGCTTACTTTCCTTTTACAGATATCAGAAGGTGAGTTTTAAATGAGTTTTTACTGCAAATGCTGCTGAAAAAATCACAAGAATATGGGTCAAGCTAACCAAAGGTATCAAGCATCATGTTTTTAGTTACGAAAGACAAAGACCTCAGTTGTAAAAATGATGAAATAGATTTATTTCTGTTGATGAGACTTAATAATCTTGCGTAAGATTTTTTATCTTTGTGTGTTTGATTGAAATACCAAAGTTTAAAACTAGTATCTTCTATGACAAAGTGACTTACTTAGTAGATGATGGAAAGACTCAATGTTGTCTATCTAGACTGCAGTGAAGCATCTGACACTGTCTCCCACAGCATTCTCCTGGAGAAACTGGCTGCTCATGTTGTGGACAGGTGCTTTCTTTCCTGGGTAAGAACTGGCTGGATGCTCAGGCTTGGAGGGTGATGGTGAGTGGAGTTACATCCAGCTGTCAGCCAGTCATCCAGCTCTGGTGTTCCCCAGAGCTCAGTACTGAGGTCAGCTCTGTTCAATATCTTTATCAATGGTTTGGATGAGGGGATTGAGGATATCCTCAGTAAGCCACAATCAACATCAAACTGTGCAGGAGCGTTGATCTGCTGGAGGGCAGGAAGGCCTCCAGCAATTTCAACAGACTGGATCAATAAGGCCAGGGACAACTGCATGAGGCCCACCAAGGCCAAGTGCCGTGTCCTGCCCCTGGGTCAAAACAACCCCAAGCAGTGCTACAGGATGGGAGAAGAGTGTCTTGAGAGATCCTCAGCAGAAAGGGACTTGAGGTGCTGGCTGATGGCTGGCTGAATATGAGTCAGAATTAGGATGGTCAAGGTAGCTAAGAAGGCCAGTAACATCTTGGTCTATATCAAGAATAGTGTAGCCAGCAGGACTAGGGAAGTGATTGTCCCTCCAAACTTGGCACTGGTAAGGCTGCACCTCAAGTACTATACTCAGTTTTGAGCCCCTCACTTCAGGAAAGACATTGAGGTGCTGGAGTGAGTACAGAAAAGGACAATGGAGCTAGTGGAGCGTCTGGAGCACAAGTCCCATGAGGCGCAGCTGAGAGAGCTGGGATTGTTTAGCCTAGAGGAGGACAGGGAGGCCTCATTGCTCCCTACAGCTACCTGAAATTGTAGTGAGGTGGGAATCAGTTTCCTCTGCCACTTCTCAAGTGAAAGGACAGTAGGAAATAGCCTCAAGTTGTGCCAGATGTTCAGGTTAGATATTGGGTTTTGTTTTACTGAAAGAGTGGTTAGGCTTTGGAATAATTGTCCAGGGAGGCGGTAAATTCACCATTTCTAGAAATGTTCAAGAAGCATCTGGATTTAGCACTAGGATTTAGCACCCATTTAAGGGTGATTATGGTGGTGCTGGATTGACAGTTGGACTAGACGATCTTGAAGATCTATTACAACCATGATGATTCTGTGATTATGTCTCTGGATTCTGCAAGTTAATCATGAAAAGTAGGTTAAAAAACCATCTATAGGGGATGGTTCACAACCTATCTTGAGTGAAGAGAAGCTGTACATGGAGTAACTGTACTTTTGTTTTTCAAAGTAGCCAGAGATGTTTTAATTTTAGTTCCTGTTTCCTATATGAAAATAGCCGACACCCTCTGGTAAACTGCAATGAGAAAAAAATATCCTGAATTTCAATTAACTTAAGGCTGGAAAACATGCTAAGTCTTTAAATTATCTAAGATACTTCAAGTGATTAAGTAGTAATTGATATGTAAATACTCACCAGCTTTTACAAAATTACTTCAACTAATTCACTATTTTTTTACCTCAGTGCAGCAATAACATTTCTATGACATACTTGATAGTTTTTATTTCTTATGTTGATATGAAGATAGCCCTCCTCCAAAAAGTATCTTGCTGCTCTTGGATCCTGCCCTAAAGTAGAAAAAAAATGAAAATAAAATGTCATAAGTGACCTGTAAGATATTTCAGCACTAGGTTTATTATACACGATTGGCAGCAGCCTAAATGAAGATCCAACTCAGCATGCTGGTACGTTTGGTAGGGGAAGAAGAGCTGTTACCACATAGGAAGGCACTACCCCCAATAAAGGAAGACAGCACAATCATGAAGTAGGTTGGCATTTTTTTATGGATGCATTCTTTATTAAAAGTACTTATTTGTACTACTAATCTTACTAGAGGTATTTGGTGATATGATCTGATGGATTTAATGATATAGTAGGGAAAATCTTGGTCTAAAATCTCAAAAGAGAGATAGAACTCCATTAAGTTGTTTTCCAAGAGTTCTAGTAGCAACTAGGGCCGCTAGCCTTAACTAGTCTATTATCAAGGAAATAATAGACTTCACACGTAATTCCTCTATATGTTCCTGTCTTGAAGGAAAAGGGAAGGAGCAGAAGATTTCAAGAAGATTTTTTCTTGAAATGCTATCTAGGCAGAAGAAGTGTTTTCTCTAGCCCTTTCTTTTTTTATTTTTAATTAGTTGAAATCAAATTTCTAGGTTAAAAAGGTTACTGCTTCAGTAGTTGAGTTGACTTTATAATAACATAAAGAAAAAACATACAATATAAGTTTTTATGTGGTAATCACCATGATGAAGTACTTGCAGATGAACATATATTGACACTGGAAGTCAAATTTCAAGG
This sequence comes from Calyptomena viridis, assembly GCA_013390005.1. Taxonomy (NCBI): domain Eukaryota; kingdom Metazoa; phylum Chordata; class Aves; order Passeriformes; family Eurylaimidae; genus Calyptomena; species Calyptomena viridis. Next base: position 61,924 of record WEIV01000152.1, read on the forward strand.
GATTAGGCTTTAATCCAAACTGGATGCAAACCCAAGGTATTGGCAGGTATTACCATTTAAAAAGTCATCTCTTCTACACACTTTATTTCTATTCTTGACAGTCTTTTCATTTTCTTTCACCTAGTGAAAGATCTGGGAAGACAGACAGAACTCAGAGGCTAAACAAATCTGTTTGGGCAGGTAGACTGCACCTTCAATTTAATTTGTGTGAGTTTGTATTAACTGCCCTCATATGAAACTTAGTTTTAATTTACATTAGTATAATTCATTGCAGAACTTAGGTCTAAATGCACAAAGTAATAAAAAAAGTGATTGCATTTTAATGATGAAGGCTTTGGCCCATGTTTACTGTAAAAAAACAGTGAATATTATATTGCTACATACCAGTTGCTTGCTCCTTTTTTAGTTGTTTATTGTAACTATAGGAGTTACTATAATTATTTCAATGTGTTTATTTTCCATGGAACTCCAGTGCCTGTACATCTTATTACAGAGGAGACTGCTACTGCATACAAGGACAGAGAAAATCTGACAGTTTGAAAAAGTTCTGAACTTTTATGAGAACAGTCTGAGGCATAGATCAAGAAAAATTGTAGAATTTTAATTCTATTCTAGTGTAGAGATGTAATTCACGTCATGATGACATCAGTAATTCATCAGTGATAGTGTTTGTGAGTCTGTTTATGCCTGTGGGGCTATAGGAAGAACCACAGGTATATATATCAACACTATGAACAGTACTGATGCTTAGGTTTGTAAGTAGGTACCTCACTGTGATTTGCTTCTCTATAAAACAAGAATAATACAATTTTTTTTATGAGGAATATAAAAATATGTGCAAACTTTAAAAGTCTGAAATCCATTTGTTGTTAGTGGCCTTGCTGGTAGAGAGAGGCTACTTATGATACAGCCTGCAACTGCTCCTGACTGTGTGATCATTCTCTGATTTTCAATAAGCTTAACTATTTTGACTTATATAAAACTTTGATTGTTTTATATTCCTTTGGGCTCAGCCAGTCACTTTTCTTCCTTCTTTTTAGAGAACTGGAAGCCCAGAATTTTTCTGTCTCTAGATGCTAATTTGAATTCTATGAAAATAGAGACGACAACAATATAAATATGAGACCAAAGCATAAATCATATCACCTAGTTTTCATTTTTCCTCACAAGCTCTCAGAAACAGACAAAACATTTTAAGTAATATAGATTTTCACACATTCATTCAAACTATCAGAGAAGCATGGGTCGTTTTCACCTTCCCATTTGCCAAAATGTCCCTATGATGTCAAGAGTAATGCTGCTTTGCCACTAGATTGTTTTATCAACTCACAAGTTATATCTTGAGAATCGGGTACCATTAATGTTAGCCAATTAAGAAGACAATTACCCAAGAGTGTAGTCATGTGGTGTGACAAATATGGGCAATGAGTTATGTTGAAAGAAAATGTATGTTCTGCTTCACACGGTTTCAGATTACAACCCCAATATGCTCTGCAAAGCCTCCTATTCTCTAAAAAGCTAACCATATTTGAGCTAAGTATGTGCATCTTGCTGGATTTCAAGGTCTCTTGACATATAATCCTGAAAGAAAAAGGGAGTTTTAATTAGATATAGTATAAATTTTAGTGCAGAGGTGTTCACTTTGAAGGCTGATAAAAAGGCTTTACATTTTGAAGGTTGGAAGAACTATCAAGAACTATCCTCTAGTGACTTTTATATCTTTTGTACCTTCTATACAGTGCATTTTAAGAAACATAATGTAGCATCTGGTTGTTCTGTTTGTTCTTGTGAGCCTTTCTGTGTGACAACTTCTCTTCAATGAACAGTTTCCATTCTTGGTAATACAATGCTGGCAAATTAAGCTTCTGAAAGGAGGCAAGACAGTAGGTAAGCAGTTCTGGAAGGAAGAGATAGATTATACTCTGATAATGGCACGAATAATTCAGAAGACTGAAGTAACGAGAATCTGAGGACTGATGCTAAGAAAGTATGCAGGGGAAACCCTTGTTTCATGCCTTCCTCACCCATTGACAAAGCTGAATGCTCTCCTACCCGGGAAAAGTGACCCTCCCACTTCATCAACCTAGAGGCTGCTTTATTACAAAGAATATCACAGGGCAGTTTTATTTTTAAGGGCAAAACCCCTACAGATTTTTTTCGAGACAGTTGGTGAACTCTTTCAAACACATGACCTGGGAAGTGACCTAGCTCTCAAGTGACATACCTCAAAAAGGTACTGGGAAGAAAAGCAAACAGAGCTTGACCACTTCTTCTGTGGGATTTGGTAATTCATTGCTACAATTTCTCTTCCACTCAGTCAATGGATTGTAGTAAGAGTTATGGGACAGATTATTGCTGAAAGGGCCCAGCATTCCATCTCCCACAACCCGTGAAAATTTGCATACTATGAATTTTCAGATCTTGATTCCTAAAAATGTTTTCTAGTTTACAACAGTGGCAATTAAAGAGTTATTGGAATGTCTCTTTGTCTGACAGAGGTTTCAGGATGGACTTTAGTACCTCCCCACCATGCCTGTTCAGTTTGGCATACTTCCTACTTATCCTAAGCACAAAGTACACAAAGATGAAAGGAGTGTAGTCAGATTGCCCTGAAGATAATTACTCAGATAATATTCCAGATAACAATTCACAAGGCATTAAAATAATTTTAGACACCAGTAAATAAAACTATATTCGTTACAGAAATGTGGTTAATAGGAGAGAATACTTCTGAGTAAAAAATTCATAATCCTTCCCCAGACACATTATACAAGTTTAACTTTTGGAAATAAACCCTGGTAATATGTAAAGAAAAATCTACATGAATGACAGCAGATCTTGGATCATTTGTAACCAAGAATGGTTTGCAAGTTGGTTGGTAGGACAGAAGAGGGCATACCCCAACAAGATTACAAATTTGGCTGATTATCAGAAAATTCATTTTTATTTGAAAAGATGGTTGTTACAGTTGTATCATGATATATCCTGTGGGTTTTCTTTTCCAATAGCTTGGTCTGCACTACATTAGCTGTCAGCATCATAGGAAAAGTCAGCTTAGAGGTAAATTCATGTTTCAAGAGCTCTTGCAAGAGGCAGTGATATCCTGTCTGCTGAGCTCACAGTCAGCATTTACTCTCTCAAACAGTTCTAATAGCAAAAGACCTCAACAGTAAATGCCAAGAAGCAGTCAGCTCACTAAAAGTATGTGTTCCTAAGTAAATCTGAATATTGGGAAATACTGATGTATGGTGCCCTACTCTTATTAAGATTTTTGTTGTGTGTTTGAGGCTGATGCTGTTAGCCAGGCATCTAAGTGCTCAAGAAACTTCATCTGAAGACACCAGCATTGTATCTTCCACCATGATTATGGCTTTTCATTGTTTCTAGGGTATGTCTTTTAAGACAGGTATGAAAAGATGCTGTATACTCATGACGTGTAGCAAATTTAATTAGTGTTCATCAAGCACTTATGTGTAAACAAACATATTCAAATCTTGATCTACGAGTAACCGGTTTTCTAGTTGTTTTCCATACATTTTTTTCATGTATTTTGGTGTTAGAAGACACTGACTAAAAATATTGAAACTTTCCATAATTCAGGGAGTTCTGGCCGTGAAGTTTATCTGAATTACATAAGTCCATAGTAAATACTTTGATAGCATAAACATAGACAAGCAAACCATTTTTCTTTCTATTGAGTTATCCAAAAGGCCTCCTCTCTGCACATATAATGGCTAGCAGGTACATAAAATTTCTGCTTATTGCTTTGCTTCTTGTATTCCAAAGTCCATATGTGAGACTTTAATTGTTGAAATGTTTTCCTTGTCTGCAGTAATCTCCTTAGGGTATTCCTTTTTTTTTTTTTTT
>WEIV01000154.1:0-41447 GCA_013390005.1 Calyptomena viridis
TTTAAAATAGTCCCATCAGAAGGCGATCAGTTGAAAAAGGACCAGTGGCAATTCTCTGTCAGTGACCTGTGCAAGGATGGTATAAAAGAAAATAGTCTGTTGATGGAAATGAGCAACATTGCTTCCTGTGGAACTGGACAGAGAGACGTAAGGTCTTATAATAGCTCCAGTAAAATTCTTCCTCCCAGTAACCACAGCTGTCTTGATCTTAGTATCAAGCTAGAAAAAGATTCACCCAAGGCACAACTGCTTGAAAAGGATTCTGAGAGCAATTCAATGTTGGAAGGGTTGGCTGGTGGTTTAGTTGAAGCTGCAGAAGCTGATGGTAGTGATAGTTTGTCCACTGGGAAAGAAACAAATTTGTTTTATACACCAAATGTAAATCTACTTCCTGTTTTACAAAAATCACAAGAACCTCATCTTGATGAGTGTCCTTCTTGTACTGCTAATGAAATTTCACGCAGGGACAAGGCTCAGGATAATCTGTCTGGAAAAGAATCCATTGGTGCTTCTGAAACAACAGGGGAACAAGTCACTGAAGTTTTGCTTCATAAAGACAAATTCAAATCTTCAGTAGGTTCCAGGACTTTTGATAACCCTAATATGATAAGCAAAGTATCCCAAAAGAACATGACATCTTCTGCAGGAAATACAGAGAGAGGGGTCACTGTTTTAGAAAATGAACATTGTTACACACAGAATTTTAATAATCATAGTATAAAAGACCAGTGTTCAGTTTCAAGTACTTCCTGTATTTTATCAGGGAGTACAAGTGTAGATGAAGTTTTCCTGATCAGTCATGGTTTTGATCTTGGTAAGAAGATTAAAGATAATTTGGAAGGAAAGTCTTCGGCTGGATATAATAGTCAAAAGGCGATCATCTTTCCAGAAGCACACTTCCCTTTGGAATGTGGATCTCTTCCTTGTGAAGATGACTGGGGCAACAGAGGTGTAGCTCTGCATGGGATAAATGACATTCCCACAGGAAAAACCATGTTTTGCTCAGCTTATACTGCAGAAAAGTCTGCTGCTACCTTGGTAAGAGATGAGATTTCGAATAAGAATATGGAGGTTGTAAAACTATTTAATCTTTGTGAAGTAGCAAATTGCAGCAAAATTGTCTGTGACAGAGATGAGGCAAAGGAACAGATGGGCACATATGCTTCCCAGGCAGGGGAATTGGATGGAACAAGAACTGTGCCTTCTCCAAATGCTTCTGAAGGTAATCAGAGAAATAAGATCAGTGAACAGTTATTAGTCAGATACTGGAACAAAAACACCTGTGTTCATAATTTTGGATTTTGCAAGTCTCCATTAGGCCCAAAAAGAGAACTGGGCACACAGGAGCAGGAAGAAGTGCCATCGCTCCCAGCTGAGCTCTCTGAGTATAGCACTTCAGTCTGTAACACATGGCCAGCACCTGACAACATGAGCATTCCAACACAATATGCCAGCCAAACAGGAAAGACCCTTTGTCCAATGGAAAATTGGTGTCATGGATGTCAGAGTGAGTTTGGTGGCCCAGTGCCAAGCATTAACCAGCATTTGGAAAGTTTAAACAACCATCCAAACCCTGGCTTACAAATGATGGACAGTATCGAGGAAGAAAACGAATCTGGCTCCAGTCAGGGTGAAGAGATAGTGCTAAAAGCAAATGATGACCTGCCTCTGTTAATGCATAAATATGCAAGAAAAGACAGGTTTGAAGGAAGTCTGAAAGTGAATGTAATGAATTTGGACTCTGTAACTGGTGTGAGAAATGAAGACTGTTCAGGGGACATGGGCTCTATCAGTGATCTAACTGAAGAGGAGACAATCAAACTAAAAGAACATGAGGATGAACATGAAAGAGACAATAAAGGAACTCTTGAAAGCTTTTCTGATAGCAAACCACATTGCTCACAGCATGCTTGTTTTCTCAAACATGCAAAAGAGAAAGCAGAGCTGCTGTTTGCAGGAAACAAAGCACACCAATCTTTGCCAAAGATGAAGTGGTTGGTGGAGGACCAGGAAAATAGAGTTAGTCCCCTATTTTTGCCCATCTCATCAGTCCATGGGAGTCTGTCATATAACCCAGATAATATGAATGAGCTTTCAGATACAGAAAACAGAGAAAGTCTTAGCATAAAATCTGTCTTAAATAACTCTTGCCCACAGTTAGCATATGAGCCTGGGAAAGAAACCAATGCTCAACAGAGTATTGGTCTATCCCATTCTGGAAAGTTTGACATCCAAGAACCTTTTAATGAGACTCAGGCAAATTCAGAAATACTATCAGCTCTGAACTGTGGTATCTCTCTGCCTGAGAAAGAAAAGCTGTGTACGTCACCTGAGAATACACAAGGACATAATTGCAATTTTTCTTCAGCCAAAGTTTTTGGTAAAGATTCTTCAGTGACAAAAATTCTTTCTGTAACAATTTCTGTTAAGAGAAAATCCAGTAATATTGAGATTCTCTCTTCAGAGAGTGAAATGGCAACAGGCTCTCTGAATGGTGCAAAAGGCTTGTCAAGAGTTTGTGTCCACAGCAAAGAAAGCCTGACAGGTGAGGGGCGCTGCACGCCAACTGTGAAAGACATGAATGGGACCTCACCAGAAAGTCCTCCCTGTAAAGAGAAGTTTAAGGATACGTGTGTAGATGAGAAGATGGGAGAAGTAACCCCTAGAAAAAAGTTGCCCAGAAATTGTCTCTGGGCCTTGTTAGAAGATTCTAAAGAGTCTGGTAGCAAAATAGTCTCCCTCAGTACTGAGAATTATGGTAAGGTTTTGGAAGAAATCCCAAGATCCAACCTAAATAATCTTTCAAAAGAAAGAAAAACTGATATAAAGCTCACAAAGTCAGCGGGTAGTAGTGTGCTCTCAGGAACTAGGGGTGATTGTCAGGCTGAAGCTGTGTCTGACACAGAGGCTTCCCTAGCACTGCAGTGTGACCCAGCCCCCTCACTGCATTCCCCTCTGAGCACACAGGCACATGGTGGCACAGACCCATCCCCACACTGGGTGCTTTGCAGTGAAGCACGTGTGCCTTGCAAATTACATACCTGGAGCAAAGACCATGTAAAGGAGGGAACAGAAGGCCAGGACACAGAACCAACCCATGCACTTGGCAAGGAAAATGAGGCTTTAGGTTCAAAGAGACTTGATCAAATAGAGGAACTTCAAGTAACTAAACAAAAGAAGTATGAAAATATGGAAGTACATCAGTCAGACAAAGTGCACCAAGAACAAAAGTTGGAACGTCAGGAGAAAGCAAAAATCACACCGCAGCCCACTATGTCGCACAGTTCTGAACTCCTACACAGCTCTTCAAATGAGTTGGTGACATCTAGAAATATGAAGTTTGAAAGTCCTTCAGAGGAGATTTTTGCTGTCAGAAGCAGTGAAAGTAGACTATGTAGCACTTTACAAGAAGTTGAAAGGCCAAAGATTACCACAGATATTATTAGTTCACAGTTTTTGAAGACTTGGGATTCAAAAACGGAAAACCTGAACCTTAATTTAAGGTATGATGGAATCCCTGGTGCCTTTGAAACTACAAATAAACTAAGAAGACCTCTTCCATTAAAAATACAACCTGGAAGGACATGCAAAAAGGTTCCCACAGTGCATNGCAGTTGGTTGAACAGCTTGAAATTTAGGAAATGTACCAAAGAACCAGCATTGTTGAGCAAGTTGTCTGCAATGGCCAGCAAGCTCCTGGCCCCTGCCAAGCATGTCTGTAACTTAGAACCTCTGCTATGTTCTTCTGACATTGTTCCAGTGGGTGACAGGTACAGCCAACGCAGATCGAAAAATCTCCTGGAAGCCTTTTCTTGCATTAACAGGAACGTACACTCATGCTGGGCTGACAGTTGGTGCACCAAGATGTTCAGCTTTCAGCCTTTGGCACTTTATCCTGTAGAAACTACCAAAATACTTTTTTCAGACTTAAGCCACAAGCCTCCAACCTCTTTCTTGGACACCCCAGTTTTCCCAATATCTTTTCACATAAAATTGGACTCCAGTCCTGTGACAGACCTCACAGGGATTACATCCCAGCACTCTGTACATCACAGACCAGTTTCTGGAGAAATGCCAGCACCAGCTTCAAAGTGGACTTTGTCTTTTCTCCTGTCTCAGAGCTGTTCGGATACAACAGCTTTCAAGGAAGATTCCAGTCTAAATAATGAGCTTCATTCCTCTTGCTCTGTAACAACCCCAGGGACTGCTGCTCTTCATCCTGACTGTGGAAGAAATGCTGTAGCTGAAAGAAGAGGAGATTGTTTCATGCTTGGCCTTCACACAGTGTTAGCACTTTCTTCCCCTGGGTGTTACAGGATCTGGACGAGAAGAAGAAACTTAAGCAGCCATATTCCTACCATCCAGAGACTATTTATATCCCAATTGGCACAGGGTTTGAAAGGGGCAAGGTATCTGAGTTGTGTATCCGATGACCTCGTCTCCTCATTGCCATACTCCCTGGGCAGGGTACTATCCATATGGAGCCAGCATGATCCTTCTGCAGATCCTTCTGAAATCACTCCTCTCCATTCCAGTCACTGCAAGTGGCAGCCAAGTGTGGGCATCAAGAACAGGTAAAACCCATCAACTTATTTCTGAGATTAAACATATTCAGGGAATGTACTTGCTCCTTTTTGGGAGGGAGAGGGTAATTGCAGCTTGCATTGGAGGGTCAGTTTCCCCTGCTCCAAATCTACACATTCTGCTCCAAGAATGGCTCAACATGGAAGATTCTTTCCTACAGAACAGTCTATTAGCTGAATTTGAATATATTTGCCTTTACTACTTTAATACTGTCCTGTTTTGGCAGAATGGCTAACTCTATTTTCTTCTCCCTTGCAAAATATACACACCATGCATCAGAGTATATAATGCAAAAGGTGAGCTATTTCATTAGGTCTATTCAGAATGACTGCAGAACAACTGGATTTCTGAGGTAGGAAAGTTTTTTCAGAGATCTGAGCCAAAAGTGCCACTTGGAACCAACGGTAAAATGCTCAATATCAGGTTAGGAAGGATCGTAAGGGGCGGGGGGATGCATTCAGTTAAATTGTATTGTTGGCACAAGCAAGTGTAGCTCCAGTTCACATTGGTAATGAATTTTTATACGTGTCATTTTTGTTATNTGACATCTAGAAATATGAAGTTTGAAAGTCCTTCAGAGGAGATTTTTGCTGTCAGAAGCAGTGAAAGTAGACTATGTAGCACTTTACAAGAAGTTGAAAGGCCAAAGATTACCACAGATATTATTAGTTCACAGTTTTTGAAGACTTGGGATTCAAAAACGGAAAACCTGAACCTTAATTTAAGGTATGATGGAATCCCTGGTGCCTTTGAAACTACAAATAAACTAAGAAGACCTCTTCCATTAAAAATACAACCTGGAAGGACATGCAAAAAGGTTCCCACAGTGCATCAGCCAAAAATCGTAAGAAAAATTAAAAAAATTAAGAGTCCACCTTTCTTTGAGTTACCCTTGGAAATACTCCCTAAGCAGGAAAACACTCTTCTTGAATCTTTGTACTTCCCATGTAAACCACCGACAATGAAAAGGGAAACAGGCATGAGATTTGCTCCTATGCCAAGGCAGAGGGCCAAGAGGTGCAGTTTGTTGAACAGCTTGAAATTTAGGAAATGTACCAAAGAACCAGCATTGTTGAGCAAGTTGTCTGCAATGGCCAGCAAGCTCCTGGCCCCTGCAAAGCATGTCTGTAACTTAGAACCTCTGCTATGTTCTTCTGACATTGTTCCAGTGGGTGACAGGTACAGCCAACGCAGATCGAAAAATCTCCTGGAAGCCTTTTCTTGCATTAACAGGAACGTACACTCATGCTGGGCTGACAGTTGGTGCACCAAGATGTTCAGCTTTCAGCCTTTGGCACTTTATCCTGTAGAAACTACCAAAATACTTTTTTCAGACTTAAGCCACAAGCCTCCAACCTCTTTCTTGGACACCCCAGTTTTCCCAATATCTTTTCACATAAAATTGGACTCCAGTCCTGTGACAGACCTCACAGGGATTACATCCCAGCACTCTGTACATCACAGACCAGTTTCTGGAGAAATGCCAGCACCAGCTTCAAAGTGGACTTTGTCTTTTCTCCTGTCTCAGAGCTGTTCGGATACAACAGCTTTCAAGGAAGATTCCAGTCTAAATAATGAGCTTCATTCCTCTTGCTCTGTAACAACCCCAGGGACTGCTGCTCTTCATCCTGACTGTGGAAGAAATGCTGTAGCTGAAAGAAGAGGAGATTGTTTCATGCTTGGCCTTCACACAGTGTTAGCACTTTCTTCCCCTGGGTGTTACAGGATCTGGACGAGAAGAAGAAACTTAAGCAGCCATATTCCTACCATCCAGAGACTATTTATATCCCAATTGGCACAGGGTTTGAAAGGGGCAAGGTATCTGAGTTGTGTATCCGATGACCTCGTCTCCTCATTGCCATACTCCCTGGGCAGGGTACTATCCATATGGAGCCAGCATGATCCTTCTGCAGATCCTTCTGAAATCACTCCTCTCCATTCCAGTCACTGCAAGTGGCAGCCAAGTGTGGGCATCAAGAACAGGTAAAACCCATCAACTTATTTCTGAGATTAAACATATTCAGGGAATGTACTTGCTCCTTTTTGGGAGGGAGAGGGTAATTGCAGCTTGCATTGGAGGGTCAGTTTCCCCTGCTCCAAATCTACACATTCTGCTCCAAGAATGGCTCAACATGGAAGATTCTTTCCTACAGAACAGTCTATTAGCTGAATTTGAATATATTTGCCTTTACTACTTTAATACTGTCCTGTTTTGGCAGAATGGCTAACTCTATTTTCTTCTCCCTTGCAAAATATACACACCATGCATCAGAGTATATAATGCAAAAGGTGAGCTATTTCATTAGGTCTATTCAGAATGACTGCAGAACAACTGGATTTCTGAGGTAGGAAAGTTTTTTCAGAGATCTGAGCCAAAAGTGCCACTTGGAACCAACGGTAAAATGCTCAATATCAGGTTAGGAAGGATCGTAAGGGGCGGGGGGATGCATTCAGTTAAATTGTATTGTTGGCACAAGCAAGTGTAGCTCCAGTTCACATTGGTAATGAATTTTTATACGTGTCATTTTTGTTATGAGTGGGAAGAAGACTGAAATCTACTTTGCATATTGAATTTAAGTTTGCTATCAGCATTTAAGATCATTTTACTAATAAACAAAATGAAAGAAGAGGTTCCTAGCTCTGTTACAGGATTTTTGCATGCTCTTGAGCAAAGATTTTGCCCTTTATCCCTCAATGATGTGGGGCAGTTCAGTCCCTGATTTTATTGTCCTGCGATTCCAGGACAGAGTAAAGGCTCATAAGCACAGCAGCAAAGTCCATTTGATTAATTCTTTTGATTAGTATGGCAGTCTGTAGAGAACTCTCAAATTTGTCTTATGCCACAGCTTGACATAAGTGTAACCAAAAATCTCGCCAGATAACTAATGCTGCACTTTGCTCTCTATAAATGGGAAATATACCTAAAAGTTTATCACTTGCTAATATAAATTCTAATGCCTATCAAAGGTGTGAGTGATCTTATGAAAGTGCTGCTCTATTCTGGGAGCTGTCTGCACTAAAAGAATAAATTGAATAATGGCATAGAGACAACTCAGCACAATCTATGGGACCTGCTTCTGTTTTCATTGCATATGAGTCAGTTTATCAGCTGAATTTTCTAATGAACAGATTAGTGCTCTGGAAGTAATATTATAAATTGCAGTTTAAGCACTAAGCTTAAAGATAACACATTGTTAAAAACAAAATGAACACCTTTTTAAAACTTACTTGTTTGTAGGAAGTGAGTATTGTTTTGTATTGCTGAGGCTTGTTATCCTTGGTCTGGGAGATCAGAGCTTTCCCACATCCTCGAGTGTACAGACTCCTCAGCAGCTGGGACAGCATATCCACTAAAGTGGGAGAGGATTTCATTCCTCACCTGAAGGGGTACTTTGAAAACTGCATGTTTTGCTATGAATGATCCTCTTCCCAAAGGGAGAGAATTCAAATTGAACCTTTTCACTTCAAGTGAAAAATAACCCAGAGTTAAAATAGTCTAAAACACAGTTTGTTTTTAGTCCAAAATACCTTACAAATATGTGTATGAGGCAGCCTTAATTCTTCCACCCCACTCAGATTTTCTTTAAAGTGAAATTACTGAAGCATGCAGCGAGTTGAAAAGAATATATGCAGGAGTTTAAAAAAGTGCAACAAATAAATTCTACTTCTAAATCAGTTAAACAAAAATGAATATTAAAGGTTTGGCTATAAAACAACATAAAGAACAAAACCTAACATTTTAAATATTTAACACCTTTTAGATTCCATTTTGCTGAAGATTGACTGCCTATTCTCATCAACTAATAATTCTTTTTTAAAAGTTATTTGTCACAGGAACAGTGACAAAAGGATAATTCAGTAAATCCCTCTTAAACTTGTGTGTACTGAAATAAAATCATGAAATAAATGTTTGGTATGTAGATACAAAGAGGTGTGTTTGGTGCAATATAAAAGCATTTTCAGCTCCCAGTATGACAGAAATCTTTCCCTGTTTTGGTTAAGATAGTTAAAAATCAGAAAAGTTCTCTGCCATTTTCTTCTGGAAAGGATGTGTTCTCTTCAAACTATTTAATTCATATTTAGTGTTTTTAATAACCAGGCGAACAAGGAACTAGAGTAGTTCTCCTGCCTAAAAATAATATTCTGTCACTTCCACTGCCAATAATAAAACATTCTTTCAGTGAAGTCTTTTCTCTAATTAATGCTTATTTGGATTAAAAATTTCTAAAGTGTTTTTTTTCTCTCCTTGTAATTTTGTATTACTGTTGTTATTGTATAACACAGTAAACTGTGCCTCTGGCACCGAGGCCTCTGCTGCACTACTGAGACAGGTTCCAGTAGCATTGGAATAGTGGAACCTAGAGAGAAACAAAATGTTACAGTTCTGACATGAATGACAAACGCAAGAAATGGGTCTTTCTGACCTCTTTATTTAGAGTTGGACTTCCCTGTGCTGCCAGCATGGCTGGGTTTCATTTCTTTTGTAGAATTCCAGTCTGACTGTAACATCTTTGCTTTGGAACAGTGAAGTGCATTTAGCTGTGGATTTGAGAGAACAGCAACTACAGGATTTGCTATTTAATGCAATAAAAGCTGTCCCAACTGATTTCCTGCTGTTAATAATATGGGCTAAAAAGTAAAGCTTAATACCAAAGTGATGACTTTTATGCCATAGAATGATGGTAATTACCAACCCTTATGGAACGGCCTTTGGTTTTTCCAATCGATTAAGAGTATTCAAGCCTGTGGGAGTTGGAGACAACAGGGAGTTCATCTTATGGAAATACTTTCTTTCACTTGTTACTGTTGCCATTACACACTTTATTTTCTTTAGTAGCCAAATCCTTCAAGGTTTTTGGTTACTTTAAAAACTAGGGATTTTGATTAAGGAATATAGATGTTCATAGAAATAATTACTACTTTTAGACTTTAATAATTACATAGAAATAATTATTACTTCCAATACTACTGTCTCCCTCTCTTTCTGTACTTTTATTTCCTTTTCTCATCACTACCATTTTTAAGTGAAAGTAGGACTATTTCCTTAACAAGCTGTCAATAAAATTCAGTGGACTAAATGGCAGATGTGCCTTATTTTTGTATCATTTTAGTCCTTCATTCTTTTTCCTGATGAGAGTATCTTTTGTCTTACAGTCCAGTTTATACTAACAATTTTTCCCTCATTTTTTAATAATGTGGACCTAATTTCTGCCTTGTTTTGTTTTTTCGTTCTGCTTTTGAACCAGCTATGCCATGTTGCCACACCTACCTGCACAGAGTATGGAAGCACTACAGACTGCAGGCCATGAGATATGGTGAGTTCCTTGGACTTTGATATTTATTCTGAGTAGTGGGATCATAAGCTTTCTCAGAAAGCTATTGCTTATGTAATTTTGGCTTTCAGCTTTTGGCAGTTCGCTCCAAGAACAGCTTTCTGATTAAAAAGTTAGTGAAGTAAAACTGACTGGATGATGTAATGGAGAAGAGTGGAGGGACATTAATGCAAACACCATATAGGTTGTTGCACAGAACAGTTCTGGTACTTTCAACCATGTTGTGCCACTTCTTATGAAATGAATATGTGAAACTATAGAAGTTTGATTCCTTACTTGATATATGTTGTTTCTGCCTGAGGGACTGGACATTGGGTGCTGAAACTTCTTTCTATTCTTTTTCAGTGTAGGGATGGCAGATACAAAAACTATATTTTATCTGTAAATAAAAAGTATGATTAATAGTTATGTCCAAGAAATTGCTGGCAGAAAAGAAGGATTAATCCCTTTCTATCAGTAGTTGATACATAAAGCTGCAAACTGTTTAGCTATAGGAAAAGAGTGGGTTTAAAATGTCATGTGCAAATACTCTGGCAGTTCAGTTTGTGTCAGTACCGCTGTGGGCTGCAGCAGTTTCTGGCTGTATGTGTGAGTTCACTTACTTGGGCAGTTTCTGTGAACTGCATTGCTTTTTGTGTCCAAATTGCAATTTAAGAACATCTCATTCCATGAGAGCATGGAATGCTGTTGCACTAACAATTCAGTATTAATCTACATGTGTTCCCTTCTTCCTCTGTTACAGTCTGGAAGTTTCATTCCCTCTTCCATTACCAAAGCCTCACACTCTTCCAGAGTCATTGCCATCTCCCCCCACGCTTTCAGCATCTGAGCTCCAGGTCCATGCCCTCAATGAAGCTGATGCCTCCATTCCAGCCTGTCTGAGATCCCAAGATGACACAGAACTGAAAAAAGTGAGCTCATTGTATATTTTAGATCTCTCAGACTCTTGGTTCTCCAGAACTTGAAGCTGCTCCCCAATATTATCCAGTAACTGTTAAAGATAAGGAGAGAAAACAGGCTGCAGGTGCTGGTCTGTGGTGCTGCTTTCTTTGATTCAAGCAGAAAGAAGGCAGCAAAACCAGAGAGGAATGTTTACTCCATAGATAATGTATACTCAGCATAAAAGGGAATTCTGTTAACTAGTGTGGTTGTAATTTTCTTAATTTTAACTTTTTCCCCCCCCTTCTTTCTTTTTTAAGACTGAGCCAGAAAAGAGGCCAAAGAAAGTCTCAGAGATCCGAATCAGGAAAACTGTTCCTAAGCCAGACACTAACCTTACTCCAATGGGACTACCCAAACCAAAAAGGTAAGCAGTATCTCTGAAATGGGCTCATACAAGCTTCTGTTGCTTACGTTTTCCGCATATTAGTGTAATCATTTCAGTAAATGCTTCTCTTACCATCACTGTTTTGTACAGCCCCAGCTGAGTCTGATGTTTGCTGTCAACTGTATCAAAACTACTGACAGGGGTTTAGCCAAATGTGAAAAACTAAAGTGCAGTGGAATGACTTTATCAATACAAACTTCTTTCTTCTTTAGAAAACATATATTGGAAGTAGTAATTTTGCAGAGCACAGTGAGATGAAGTGATCTATTAGGAAGTTCTTCCCAGTTCCTTCTTTGTTTGTGGTATATGATCTCAGAGAAGCATTAGTTCAGTGAAAGTGGGGTAATCACAGTGCCAGATGTTGATATAACTTTTCCAGTCAGTCATCTAGTGTTTTGTTCACTTCTGTTTTAAACACAAGCGCCAGATTTGACAAAGGAGTGCATTTCTTCAGAGATCACCTTGGTTATGGTCAATAACTAAAATGAGTCTCAAGGGATGAAGTATTAATCTGTTAAACTGTAAGATTTTTCTTAGCTTTCACAAAAAAGTGACCTGTGAAGGGATTTCCCTTTCTGCTTTTGAGCATCATTATTTCAAAGCACCATAGAATGCTGGAAGGAATATTGATCTCTGCAAAAAGGGCGAGTCTTGACCCAGACCTTATAAAAACACTTCATGAAATTAGGTACTTAATGAGCTCATTTGTCATTCCTCCCTGTCCCCAATTAGTTAAAGCATAATTAGTTACTGTGTAAGCATAGAATGCAAACTGTACTTGTTTCTCATAAATCTGCTCACTGTGAAGAGAAGTGGTTTTGAAATTCTTCTGTCTTGATTTGTCATTACTTTTTCAGGCTTAAGAAGAAAGAATTCAGTTTAGAAGAAATTTACACAAACAAGAACTATAAGTCCCCTCCTCCAGCCAGGTTGGTTCTGCTTCCTAATGAGAAAACTAAGATTAATGTAAATTAATTAGGCAGAGAGAGAGGAGATGAAAGGTGTCTGAAAGCTGAGAGGGAGATATATTTTTAAAATTACTGTAGTTTAAAGTGGTAGAGAAAGTTAATTCAAAAACAGTATCTTTTACTATTTGGATGGAAAGAAATTAAAATAGAATATGAACTAAGAATTTGCAGCTGATTAAGTATGGATTTGTATATTTTTTTCATCTATTCCTTCATTCCAGTGTCCATCCAAGTACAGTACTTTTTCAAAGTTCAAAGGGAACTGCATGTTCTTTAAAATAATAATAGTTGCCTGTCATCAAATGTTCAAACCTATTTATAAAATCAAGATTCTATAGTTGTTTCAAGCTTTTGAACTGAAATACAGATAGAAGGAGATTCTACCCCAATGTCTGTGCAGCAATAAGGAATTAGCTGGCAATAATGTGCATTGGCAGGAGGTGTAAGCTGTAGATAATATACATTACAAGAGGCGTGGAGAGGCTGTAAAAATGTAAAAGTCAGAAGTGTGTTTACTTGGGTTATGAAATCCCCCAGTGTCCATGTCAGGGGACTGCTGCTGCTGCTGGAATGTTCATGAGTTCTGTCCTTTGCTTTTACCAGGAGTCTGGAAACAATCTTTGAAGAGCCCAAGGAGAAAAATGGACACTTGGTCTCTGTCAGCCAGCAAAAGAGAAAGCGGATTCTGGAGTTTCAGGACTTTACTCTTCCTCGGAAAAGGAAGACACGAGGCAAAATCAAAGCAGTGAGGAGCTTCACCCGAGCCAAAAGAGCTGCACCGCAGAGTGCAGAGCTGGATGTTCTTCTGAGTCAGAAGCTAATGGACCTTGAAGCCTTTTTTGCAGAGGAGGTTGAGCAGGAGCAGGCCTCCAGCATTTGAGGGAGCCACTCAGCTGGGAATGGTCCAGTCAGCTTCTTGAGTATTTTCCTCTTGGGAGAAATATACTGATTTCTTCATCCATTACTCTACCACTCTGTTCTAACATCTGATAATCAGGTTTTGGCTGTGACCCTTTTTAAAAAGGTGCTATTTTGTTTTTTATTTTTGAAATGCTATTGGAGGGATTCTTTTAAGTCCCTGTTTGAGTGTAACACAGCCACATAAAATTTACCCTTCCTTCCTCAGCCTCTGGAAATTACTGCTTATATTTAATTAATTATGTTTAAACACCTTTTGGGGGTAGAGTAGGACTGTGAAGGAGGAAGTAGTGCACTTTCAGTAATGCTAGAACTCTGTACTCCAGATCATTTGCACATTTGAGTCTGCTGTTCTTACTGTAATGGCTATTTTGAACAACCTGACAGAAGAGATAAGGTGTTTAGTAAAGATCAATTCAAGCAAACACATTTTTTATATACCACTNATTGCGTCATTGTGGCTTCCGCGGCCACCGCGATGTACCCTCTAGACCCCCCCCCGGGGGCCCCCACCGCGACCGGGGCAGCGACTGCTGCGAGTGGGGCCGGCGCAGGCCATGCAGAAATGCCAGCCTACCCCAACANCCACATAACTAGAATTTAAATAACTTGCACTTTTTAAATGTTTCTTTATTTGGTGCATGAGGATACCTTTTAACATGATTAAACTCAAAAAAGGTAGTGTTTTAAGGAAAAATGGTGCCCAGTATTATTTTTTCCCAAATAGTAGATTTGTTACTTACTTGGCTGATGCCAACCTCTTCTCCAGAGGCAAAGTTAGCCCATGAGGATCTCAAGCTGCAGGATACATAAGCAGAGATTTCAATTTAACTGAGCTGAGCTGCTGCATGTAGGGAACACCAGCAAAATCTTTGAGACTTGTTTTCAAGTTATTGTAGTTCCATTAAAAATATTAACTTGAACTTAATATTAACAAGAAATTTTTTTTTCCATCTTGAGGATTTTTTTACTACTGTAGATTTACAATCCCTGTAGCTCTTATTTGGATATTCTCTGTTTTAGATAATAGCCAGTGTTGTACAAAGAGCCTCCTGGAATGTGGACATCTTTTTCATTATGTGAGGCCATTTGTAATTATCTGATGCAGCACTGGGCAATTTCTCAGCTCCACCTTTTGAAAGAAGAGAGCTCTCTTCTGGCATAACTTCTGTTAAACTTACTTGAAGCATAATTCCAGGTGAATGCTGGCTGCAGTTCAGGTAATTTCTGTCCCTTAGTGCCTAGAGAAGTTATTCAGGCAAAGCTGTCAAATTGAATTAGTCTGTTCTTTCTTTCACTTATCACTTGAACTTGCACTTTCTTATTTACCTGCCCATATAGTAGAGTTTCTATTTACCTTCAAATTGAGCAAATATATAGTGGGTGGGTGTTTTTTAAAAGTCACAATAAATGCAGGGCTGGAAATACTATTATTATCTTCTGTTGCTCTACCACTTCTGTTACTGACCAAACAGAAAACTAAAAATTAACAAGCAATCTATGACGTTTCAGAGCTTTGAAAGTAGAGAAATGGAAGAGGATTATTACACTGTGTGTGCCTGAGTCTTGAAAGAAATCTAATCTGGGTTTGTTTTGCTCCCAGCTCATGTGCCGGGATTCCTAAAAGTTTGCACTCGTTTTCATGGCTAATTATCTTTGATCAGGAAGACTGAAGAGAGGAGTGCATACTTAGAGTAGTAGTGTTTGGAGTTCAGGGGTAAAATAACAAGGCAGGCAAATTTTGAACATATTGACATACTATTTTTCTGGTTAACCGATTAGGCTGCTGTAGAACATTCTGATTGATGCTCTTTATTTTTGTAAAAAGAAATCCATAAAAAACAAAGGTTGACTGCCTCCTAAAAAAATGATTGAAACTTTCCCTATACTGGTTTATTTAGCCCAATTATTGACTGGTGGGAAGTGGTAGCAAGAGTGAGAGAGATATTTTTATGGATTTATGCTATAGAATGGGATTGTTATAGAACATTCATTCATGTTCTATTAATATGGGAGGCTTCCAGTGCTGCGACACAAGNAAAGATGTGGTTGGGGAGGAAAGAAACTTGGGTCCAGGAAAAGTTCAGACCTCTAATGTGCTTCAAACCATAGAATGTGTTGGATATTTTCCTTTGGGTTATGTTGTTGGTTGGTTGTTTTGGGTGGGGTTTTTTGATCTGCTTCTTGCTCTGTTTTGTTTCTGACTGCTTTGAAAGAACATTTCTTAGCTTTCTTTCTACATGCTATAGCAGAGAGAGCAGAGCAAAGAAAACACTCAATTCTCTTTGGTTTCCAGTAATTGGAGGAGTTACAAAATGACGTTGCAGATGCCTAGTTTGTCCCCGACCTTAGTTTGTGGAACCCCAAATATATAGCATTATTCTCTTTTGGTTCAGTGTTTTTATGATGGTGTGAGCTAATGGAGACCAAGCATCTCTCCCCCACCTCCAGCGCACAGGTGTCAGTTGTGCTTGTGCACCTTTTTCTTTTTTCCTCTCCCACCTCTGTTCCTGTTTACAGCACTGCTAGAACAGCCTTGTTCCTTATGGCTGCTGCTTGCACACTGGGAGTGGTAAGTGGGCAAAAGCTGGGGATTTGCCACTCTGAGCTGCTTCTGTCACATTGAATTGAAAAAAGTATAGAGGATGCATCTTTTGGGGTCTTGCATTCATCCTTAGCTGAAGGAAATGTACATTTGCNAGCCCAATTATTGGCTGGTGGGAAGCAGTAGCAAGAGTGAGAGATATATTTTTGTGGATTTATACTATAGAACGGGATTGTTTATAGAACGTTCATTCACCTTCTATTAATATGGGAGGCTTCCAGTACTGCAACACAAGTGAGCTGTNGGGGTCTTTCACACATCCCTAGCTGAAGGAAATGTACATTTGCCTTTTCATCAAATGAACCTACTCCACTGAGGATTTTTTTGTTTCACCATGGAAAGACATTGTAGATCTTTCCTCAGAGAATGATGACTAGAACAGCTTGGGAAGGATTGCACAACTTTTGTCATTTCCTGTCTCTTAGTAAGTTATGCAGAGCAAGGCAGCTCTTTGCTAAATTTGCTGATTATGGGAGATAGAAAGATCAGTTGCCAAAAAAAGAAAAAGGAAGGAAAAAAAAATGTAATTTTCATCCTGGTATGAGTGGAACAGCTAAGGTTCCTTAATGTATGGTACAGCATTTGCCTGCCTGCATACATTTGAGTTCTGATGCTGGATATGAATTCCTGCAAGCAGTTCTCATTGTATTTGTTTTCAGGTGGGCCTTTGTGCTTTTCTAGAATATGAATGGTAACTGTGGATTAAAAGTCTGTATGATGCTATCATGTTAACAAATAGCTCAGTGAGAATTTGTATACTTGTGCCATTGGCCTCCATCATGCTCTTGGCATTTTTGTTTCTGTTCAATATTGTGTGAATCTAAAATCTTACTGTTTCTCTTGTGTGTGTTTTTAATTTATGGAAATAAATTTTTCTGAGAACCTTTCAGTTTTTTAAGGCCTTCGGGCTTGTCTGGGTAAATACGTACAATGTATGTCTTGTATAGATGGGGGAAAGAGGTTGAATCTCCAAAGAGATTGACACTGTTAAGTTAACAGGGTGTTGGTGAGGTACAGAGCAGCAGTTCTGGTGTTCCTCCATCCATAGCCATACCGGAATGGGAACAGAACCTGGCCTGGGGGAGTTTAAGTGTGACTTAGTGCTAGGAATAGTAGCTAGAGGCACCATCCATCTCTTTGGGTAACAGAGCAGTAGAGTCTGAGAGCACAGACAGTTCCTGCTCGGCTCAGAGCTGAGATTTAGGGTGAAGCCAAACAGTGGTTGCTGTGCAAGGCATCCCATGATGCTTGGGAATCAGAGCTGAAGCACAGAAACATCAACAAGGCCTAGTAAGCATTTGTAATGTCTATGTCAGAAAGCAACATCTCTGCCCTTCCAGCCCGTAAAATCTTGTGCATAACCCAGATTTTCAGTTTATCACTGATCAGCTTGGCAAAGCTTAGCTGACAGATGCATTTCTTCACCATGTTCTCAGAACTCCCTTCTCCGAAGTGTAGTGTCACATGGGCCCCGCAGAGGGCATGGAAGCTCCAGCAAAGAAAGGCAGGCAGCACCTCAGGGGCCTAAAAAAGCATCCTGCTCTTCCCCTGCTCCTTCAGGGCTGCAGCTGGATGGCTGCAACACAGCACAGGAGGATTTGGCTCTCTTACCATACTGGGACTTGCTTTATTCACCATTTAGCTCTGCCCTTTCTCTGAAAGGTGAAGAAGTTTGGACTTGTGTCCTATCTAGTTTGATTAGTCATTGTTAAACAGTGGGGCAAATGAGATGGAGAAGTCTCAGCTCAGATGCACTGAATCCAAAACCCTTATTAATGGTCAGAGTGCAAAGTTTTTCCTTCTCAGGAAGTAAAAAGGGGGAGGAGAGGTGTGAGTAAGTCACACAACAGGAAAGACAAGCTGTTTAAAACTTGTTGGAACAAACTGTTTAAAATCAGGTATTTTTAGCAGCATACTTTACAACTGAGTACAGCTGCCTCACTTTGTTGGGTGTGGTGGAGGGAGTTTTTGTTTTTCCTTTATATGGCAGATACATTGACTTTGTCTTCACTATTTGCATCTCATTTATTGCTACCTGAGGTTTATACAACTGCAACATACATAGCGAGGCCTGGAAAGTTTTGAGTGAAGGGTTTTTACATTATTTTGCTAATTAAATATCCTAAGTTTGCCAGGTTCAGGGTGCCTTACAACCTGAAATGAGCCCTGTCCACAAAAAGCCACCTACCCTAAATCTTTATCCACTAACAGGCAAAAGGGATACATGATGCTTCAGAATCATGCTCAGGCAATTTCTGGTTGTAAAACCTATGCTGTTTAATTGATAAATAATATTTTGGCCTTTCCTAGAATCTTAAATTCAAAGTGTCAAAGTACTATAAAGTAGTGGTTGGAGGTTTTGACAAGGGTGAATATCCATTGCTTTTTTTCACCTTAAGGCTGCAAGCATCCAGTCCTGCTGGCTCTTAAATGCCTTAATATATTTATTTGTGAGACAAAGTTGTTTTGATTTACCAGTAAAAATCATTGGTTATAAAAGCAAATACATTATTCACAGTTAAAAGCAGAAAAGAGCACTGACTCACTGACTGATTGCAACTGCATACACAACCTACAACATATATGTGCATTCAGCAAGGGCTATCTGGCTGCAAAAACACAGACACAGCAGGACAATGCTGCAGCTACCAAAATGTTGATTGGTTTGGGGTTTTTTTTGCATGGAAATGGTTTATAAGACAAGCAAAACAAAATGCTACCAACTAACCTGTGCCACTGATGATAGTCTGTATTTTAGTCCATGGTATTGGCCCTGCTATTTCCACAAAAACACTGATTTCTCCATAGTAGTTGTACAGAATTGCTGATCCTGTGCTCTGGGCCGTGCTGTTCCCTGTGCTGCCATGCTCCAAACAACAAAGGGGTAGTATTACATTATCA
This sequence comes from Calyptomena viridis, assembly GCA_013390005.1. Taxonomy (NCBI): domain Eukaryota; kingdom Metazoa; phylum Chordata; class Aves; order Passeriformes; family Eurylaimidae; genus Calyptomena; species Calyptomena viridis. The sequence continues at coordinate 18,637 of WEIV01000154.1, forward strand.
TAAATATTGAATCCACTTAAAAGAAAAGGCAAAAGAGTATTCAGCATACATTTCTAGAAATGACTGTTTCCTTGCTGATTGCTTTGTAAAGGCTGGACTTGCACATTTCCTGGTTTTCAACAACAATTGTGATGTATGTGCCTTGGAAAGCCTCTGTATTAGCTGTCAGTTGGATGAGGATGCACAGATATCCTGTTTGCAGAAGTCCAAGATGCCTACAAACCAGTAAGAAAGTATACATTTAAAGATGCTATCAGCTTTAAAAGTAATAAACTCTTCAGATACTGTTCATTATAACAGCAGAATAAAGGTAAAATTTCCCTTTTGAACTTCAGTTCTTTAACAACTAAGACTTACAGATGTCTTCACTCCTTATGTAATCTTCATTTGCTTCAATACAGATTTTCAGATCCCAAAACTGGCTCATAGGCAGTGCCAGTTTTGCTGACAATTTTCAGTGGAAAATAATGAAAAAGCCACATTAAGGGATGAATTTATAAAGATTTTGATCTTGAGTTCTCTAGAACTTTTTCAAGGTTGATCTTTTTAAAAAGGAAATTATTTCACTTATTTTGAGGTTAATTTAAGAATTAAATATAAAATTTCTTATCTTTTCCCCAAGTTTGGCATATACAAATGAACATTATATTCCCTTTTCCCAGAACTGATCGTTGGAATTGAAGGGGATAAAATTCAGAGTGTGAGTAAAACAGTCCTATTTCAATAATTTCATATTTGCTCTAATAAGTATTGCTTATTCTGTTCCTGCAGAGCTCCACTTTCAATGCTTTGGGATAGGAGTTGTAAGAGGTTCTAAAAGAGCTCCAAATACAGGACTCCTTGGAAAATTGTTACTAACAGGATTATGTAGAACATACTTTTCCATGCAGCCTAAACAAAAGGGCAGTAGCTGTGCACAGGAGGCTGCCTGCTGCATTTCTCTCTAACCTGGAATTAAGAACTTGACTTTACCTGCAGGTGTGCAATTAAATACTGATTCTGCCAGTTGAACAAAAGAATCTCCAAGGATTTCCTGATAGCTCAGATGACTTGCATGAACAAGGTACTGAGTAGTGTCTTTGAAAAGCAGATCACTTTCACCATACTTCCAGGACTGAAAGAGTTGGAATTCAGAATCCAATTTGCTTCCCAGAGATTCCTTAACAGAAAAGAAATAACTTTCACAGCTTGGATCATAAATAGCAAGGTTAAGCTGGTGACCCTCAATTTTATAGCAGGATCTAGAAACCCTAGAAAAAAGGATCTACTTTTACTTAGCACTGTCCTTATTTGTAAAAAAAGATGCAATTTTGCAGTGCCTTATTTCTCAGCACAAGTATGACCACTGTGGAATGGGAACTGGTGCCAAAATGCCCCTTTAGAGAAACACCTGTGCACCTTCTTAAGCCATATTGGATCTGAAGGCACTTTATGTGTGTAGCATATAAGGCTTTCGATATTGAAAGGGTTTTCAGCAGTTCTACATAACAAGTAATAATATGCCAAGCTTTCCCCTGTTACCTGTCTTACCTGGGATTTTGTGAGAAAGTCATGGATTTTGGTGACAGTGACTGGTCGAGTCATGACTGTGCTGGGGGGAATGGGGCCAAGGTTACAGCCTGCCCATTCCGTGACTGCCGCACGTGTTCCGTCCGGACACAGGAGCTCAAAGTCAAGAGGGCTATAACCTTTTGCCCAACCAGAGCTGTCCAGGTCTGAAAAGAAAACGAAGTGAAAGCAAATCTTTTTGAAAAATTAAAGCAGAAGACAGGGTGAATCTCATGCAAAAATGTCAAAAATGGAGAGGAAGAAGTTCAGTCAAAACAACGGCAACATCTGTGTGGTCATTTATTAGGAATGCATGAGGAGCAGGGGAGTGCTTGCACTGAAGAAACAGGTCAGTGCACTTAACCCGCACCTATCAGCTAAAATTAAAGTAATATCAAGGCCTATTATGTCTCACCTTGATCTGTAACCAAATCCTTTTCTGGAAACAAAGCAATTCAGCTTGCATGTCCTTTACTTCCCAAACAAGATGCTCATTGCTGCAAGAATTCTTGTGGGTTTCCAGACCCTTACACCTCCACTTGATTTTAGAGATTCTTCTTTTAGAAAAGTCTCTTCTGTTATAAAAATTGCCTAAGATAGAATTTCAGTGGACTTTATCAGGCTAAACAAAATTGGGGTTCCCTTTCCCCTCGACTCTATGAAGAGCATATTTTGGCTGTTCAAACAGTAAACATAATTTAAGAGACTGGGGGGATTTAAGCTACTGCAACCAAAATCGTTTTCATCAACAAAAAACAATTGCTAGAATTACAAAGATCAGTATTTCCCAAAGGAAATTAATATTTCACAGTGTAGTAACAAAGCTATTTTAGAAACCATGAAAGGGAAAACTGTTTGCAGTATTTTTATCTATTAAGCCGTTTAACCTGTTTATTCCATAAGTGCCTGTGAAACAATGTGAGGAAGCTGCCATGTCACTATGAAGCTACAAGTCATATCCCAGCACAGACAGCCCAAGGCATTGCCCTTCCCTGCCATTTTCATTCTTGAAACTCTTGACTTAAAAACAATGGTACATGCACTTTGGCTGACTACTGAAGAAGGGCTGGTGGGAAAATCCCTTGCTTTTTAAAGCTTTGAGCTTTCCAAAAATTAGTGCAGTCTCCAAGAATGCACTAAACTAAACATCAACATACACATTGGTCTTTGCACTCAGTGATTCTTCCTCTTTCCTCTCTAACAGTGTCTGAATGTTGAGCTTTACTGCAACACCTACATGCAAGAAAGTTCTTACAATATTACAGTCACAAATAAAACTCCATGGACCTAGATTAAACCTGTAAAGGCTGATCCTCATGAGTGATGGTCACTTGGTGGGAAGTGACTGACACTAATGAACGTTCTCAGAGGAAAAGAGAATATCTGCATCTCACCCTCTATGTTCTGAAGCAAGTTAGAGTGTTCCAGGAAAGCTACATCTCCAAAGCTTCTTCCACTGGGATTGCCAACTAGGCACCTAGTCCAGGAAAGAAATAAGAAGTAATCAGAGAGAGCCACTACACAGTGACTGACATTTGCATAGTCATCTGAAGCTAAAACAGGAGTAGCTGGAAATATCCCTCCCAATCCTTTTCATCCCTTACAGCAGCTCCCAAGTCAAAGCTGAGGGACAATGTACACCTTCACCTATGTCTAGGCAGGAAAGATAATTTAATTCAACTAAGAGCATTATATATCTTTCCTAAGGGTGCTTTCACCTTTAAAATTCTTCTCTCCTTCTCTCTTCAATTATTTATCTTTTTAATATCTCCAGTCTAATTACCTCGTGTGTCCTACACTGTTTCCTCTCACATCACCTCTGCTCTCTGACCTTTCTAAGTATCTTTCATCCCTTTCCTTTAATGAGTCAGTACCAATGCTCTAAGTTTACATGTTTGGAAGCATTGCCTTGCTCTGGAAATGGTTTCATGACTATTTTAAATCAACTGAACATCCCATAGCAACTGCAACCAAAACAAAATACATACTAGAAAAAGTTTGTACAGCCAGTTGCCTTACGAAAAGAAAAAAATATTTCCAAGAAAAGCATTAACAAAATAATAAGCCAATTCTGGCTATTGCTCTTCATTTCTGACTGACAAAAAGCTCACCTGAGTGCTCCCATATTGCCATAGTAACGTTCATTGTGACCTGCAGCACATCTGCTGGACACTCGAGCCCCTTCCACCTCACTGTCTCCAACGCACACCTTGCACAGGTTTCCATCTGCTCCTGGCATGCAGCTCTTCCAAAAGTAACTCTGATAAGCTGAGTAAAGAAAACAGAGGTAAGATTAGGGCAAGGCATTCCAAAGACTCTTCACACATGGGAAAAGACAGGAATGGATTTCCATCCTAATAGCTAGCAAGAAGAGGGCTAAATAGTGTGAGGAATCACACATAATCAGATATGAGGAAAAGCAGCTTTAACACCCTCAGAGACTGCAATCATCACTTGCTGGTCAAATCCTCTTGACTCCATCTCTGTTTTATTCCCAAATCTGGGCTTCAGATTTTCATGGTCTAGTCAGCAGATAACACAGAGCAGCCCTTACCAGAGCCAACGTCACAGTTCTTGGTGTCATTCTGCAGAGCTCCCACTGTGTGTCTGGACAGAAGCAACCATCCTCCGGGACTGTACAGGTGACTGTGGCAAGATCGCCTTCCTTTAAGGTTACGGATGTTAATCTGTTTGGCACTTTTCTTAGCTAGGGCAACAGCATAAATGGGTGGCAGTGCTGTAAAACAATGACAACAACCAGTTACACCAAGGCAATAAGCATTCCAGACAGCTACAACCCCCCCTCTTCCTTCCCTCATCTTGTCACAATACCTTTAGTTACAGGACAGGACCTGCATTATTTACTCAGCCACAAAGCTCTTGCCCTAGCACAGAAAATTCTTTTCCAAACCAACATGCAAACACATTCCTACACAAACCCTACAGCAGTCTCAGGAAAATCTAAGCCTTTTGCCCTGTCAAAGTTATTCCATTACCTTCGTGCTTAAGATGAATTAGTTTCCCTGTTTTCTCCATGCTTTCAGCAGTTTGGGCACAATTTCCCCCTGGAGAGGAGACACAACCATTAAGGATCTTGCCACTGCTGTCATTCCTTCTACATGGCAGCACACAATCAAACCCCTTGTGATTCTCTTCAGCCATGTCAACATCTCTGTCCATTTTACAGAAGGAACATAATAAACAGACCAAATGCTAGAGCCAGTTAGTGAAAGATCTGGGAAGAGACATGCATATTGACTGCTGCTTTCACCACGAAACATCACAAACTGTGGAAATTTAACCGTATTCTCAATGGTACTTTTTTGCTTCCCTCTCCCCTTGATAAGATCACATGAGAACTTACCATAGCATTCTGTAGCTACAGGCACCAGTCCACACCTCCCTGCTATGTAGACATGAGTTGCATCCAGGGTCACGGCATCTGCCTCACTGCTCTGCCAGCAGCATCATGGAAAATAACATAGGACTGGAATGAATTGTGTATCCAAGTACCTGTACTTCTCCACTGGCTGAAAATTCCCTTGCACTAAATTCCCTCCCATTCCCACTCCCAAACCTTCAGCTGTTTCTCCTCTTCTTCAATTCAAACAAGGACATACACACTCTGTGCAGTCTTATCACATACTCTGACCAGAGGGAGTCTCCTACCTTGACCATTTCAATGCATTTAGTCATGGAAGCTGCTTGGACACAGACTAAAGGGTCAGATTTGATGCTCAGTGCCCACTCCTCACACTTGAGAAGCTCAGCATCACTGATGCAGCACCAGCGCACAACACTGTTGTCCAAAGAGCTCCCTGAAATGGAAGGAAGGAGCACAGTGAGATCGTGTTACCAATGCACCAATCTGTTAAGGGAATATTTAGGTCTATGCACTTGCCTAGCAGGGAGCAATAACATGGAAAGAGAACTTTTCCTTCCTTTTCCTTAGCTATGTTCCTCTGGAAGGCTTCTCACCTTCGTGGCCCAGTCCCTTAAGCAGAGCTACATAATCCAGACCAAGGACATAAGCAATCTCCAACTGCTCCTCAAGAAGCTGCAGGTGCTGAGTGGCATCTTGGAACAGCAGGTTCTTTCCACCAAAAGGTGCAGAAGTGAAAAGTTCAAATCTGGTTCTTTCCTTCCCTTTTGGCCCAAAGAGGCGCTAGGACAAGAACAACACTTTTAGTTACAACACGTCTGCTCATTTTTCCAGTAACAGGCAGCCTCATCCTTCCCTCCCTTCATATCAGTCGTTTGTGACATAGCACTTGGATCAAAGCCCACAGGTACTGCAGTGAGCAGACAGTTCCAGTCTAAAAGCATTATATGGCTCGCTTTTTTGAAGGTTTTTTTTTTTCCTGTTTTAGTTACCCCAGTCTATTGGGTTGTGCTCAATGTCTCCTACCCTGGAAAAGTAAACGAGGAAGTAAAACTGAGTGAGAAACTTCTGTGCAGTAAAGGGATGCAAGATATCTTGTACTTTATGACTGGCAAGTACCACACGCAAAGCAGCTCTGTTCAGCCTCATGGTGCTGGGAGAGAAGAAAGCAGTGAGGAGTGTAGTAGGAACACTGCTGCATAGCCATGCTGTGATGAAGGAACAGAGCTAAGATGCATTAATAAATGCATTGATAAAGGCATATGAAGATCTCTCAACAAAGGCAAGATTTTGTACAACTGCTCCATATAGAATCTGTGTGACAGCACAGCCCAGCCCATTGAGGTTGAATTATCCACTGTCTACTGAACTATTTTAAGGGCTGAGTGGCTTCATATATTCTTCAAATTTTCGTTTAAATATGCATTTCAAGTTCAGCTTCAAATAGATTCCAGGATGTCAAGATATCAGATACTTGATAGCTGAGAAAAAAAGAGAGAAAGAAAGGTGAGCTCTGCCTAAACCTATGCATCTCCTCCAGCTACATAGAAATTCACTTAAGTTCCAGGCCAGGAAGATCATTAGCCATTTTCCAGTTGGGGTGTTACGACATCTTGCCCTTCTTCGCTTATTTATTTCCAGCCTCCTACAGAAGAATACTTTAGAGAAAAGTATTGCAGAAGCCAATGTAGGATCCTTCCCCAGAAGGAAGAATCAAACCATTTTTAACACTTTATTCACACTAACCGTAAATTTCTCAAGAAAAAAGGCAAACTGGATGGGTAATCTCCACACAAAAATGGATTAAAAACTTGTGTCTGGAGATCTACAGCTTGTAATATCCACTCACTTGGATCATGCTAAGAAATTTGTTGGTGATCTTCTGAAAGTTGTTGCGGGTGACAATGCCCCGGCCAGGCCCCTTGCCCAAGTTACAGGTGCTGTATTCAGTCAGCTCAGCTGTGCTCCCATCTGGACACAAGAGTTCATATTCCTGTTGTTCCGACTCTGAAACAAGCAGACACTCATGAATCTGTGAAGTGAGCCGTGACCTGGCAGCAGGCACAGAGATGGAATGTAGGACATTTTTCAGGGGAGGTTGCTCAAAGGTTATGCAGGCAGCACAGTGTACCACGCACACTTGGGAAAGTGGTCTTTGATTTGTCCTTCTCTTAACAAAGAGAGGGACCTCAGCCAGAGCTGCTCCAAAATACTGTTTAAGCTGTACCCCTGTGTGGGGGTTTGAATACGAGGATGGACGACACGACATCAATACGACGCTCCATATGCCGACCCTTTATTGCTCTCATAGCCTCTATTTTATACAGTTTTTACTTCTCATTACGTACCAAGCACTACATGATTGGTAAGTTGCCCTTAACAATAGCTATTCATTCATTAGTATGAATCCTATCATAGCTGCAAACAAACTATCATATATATTGATATACATTATATTCTAAGCCTGAAGTTCCCAGCTCTACCAGCCTAGTTTGCACATCTACAGTTTTGTTGCCAAAGAGCATCAGCAATTTTCACAATTCGTGGGCTTCTAACCTTTGTCTTACTTTTGAATACAGTACTCTAAGGCCTAAACTGCTCTTCTGTAGCTGCTCTTTTATGGCTTCAGTAGAGTGTCTAAGTAATATGATTCTACACTTCCCCTCTTTTGTTTAAACATGGGAAGCATAGCTTTCTCTAGCATAGTACGTAAACATTGAATCATGCAAGGAACTATCACACATAGGCACACAAAGCCACTATAACTGGAGCAATCCATCTCAGCAGTTGTGTTAACCAAGGACCAAGACCTAAAGAGTTTAGCCATTCAGAAAAGGTATCCTGATCATACTTTATCAGCTTAAACCTTTCTTTTAAAGTAGTGAGTTGTTCGTAAATACTTTGAGAATGATCAGACAAATTCATACAACACATTCCTGTAAAGTCTTCACAGCCATGTCCTTGTGCTAACAATAAAACATCAATAGCAGCGCACTCTTGCAAAACAGCATGCCTAACATTATCTGCATCAGTTAGCAACTCAGAGATCATGACAGATGTTAAATTAAACTTTCAATGTCCAACAAGCCAAACTTTCAAGGTTGTTGTAATTGTGCATGGGTGCTCCACCTGGGACAAAAAATGCTAAGGCCACATATTTTGCTATGAAAGAAACTTCACCTTATCACCACAAGTTTCATCAAAATTCAGAATTTCTCTTTTTCCATGTTTCTGGCTTTCTCTGGTATGGGTAATGTTCAGTATTTCTTTGATTCTGAGTGTGAACATTGTCAATTTTCCAAAGTAACATGGTCCTCCCTTTGGAAGAAAAGGAATACCATTCCAAGCTCTGTCGTAACAAATTAAAAAAATTCCAGGTGGCAATAACACTCCTTCAGTTGTGTTGACAGTTTTAAAGCCTACCTTAACCTCAGCTCATTATCCTGGTTTCCCTGTAAAAATTTTATGTTTATCTTCATGCCTGATCAACCCTATGAATTTTGGATCATCAAAACAAATACCTCCAGATCCATTATATGGCTGTAATTCTGGTCTCACATTATTACAGTTAGACAGTGCTGATACATTTCCAATTTCAAAGGGCAGTATTGATCCCATAAGATCTAATTCTTGTAGAGGAAGAAGACTAGTATGGTTCAAATTTTCAATTATTGCCTTTTGTAGTGAGGCACCTATCAAAATTGGCCATTTAGCTCTAGGACAATTTCCTAACTGATAGGTTACTTTGTCCTTCTGCATCAAGCTGTTGAGGTTCATTTACTGATTGTCCTTGCTTCAGTAGATGCAATAGTGGCTTCACATCTTCGCTGGTGATGCCACAGTAGGGACAAATCCATTGCAGATCACCATTTAGCTTCTGCACATCATACACATTTGCAATTGTCTGATGTAGAGTAAATTTCTGAGGACGAACAGTTGATTTTGTGAGCTCCAGGCCAAGATATTTCCAGGGTGATGACATCTGTATTTTCTCTGAAGCAATTATCAATCCATATTCTTGTAAAACTCTTGTGAGTCAATCCAAAACTTTACCTTTCTGTAAGTCTTTTACTGTAATCAGTAGGTCATCCATGTAATGATACACCAGGTGATCTGAAAATTCTTGTCAAAAAGGTTGCAAAGCAAGGTCAACATACCATTGACATATGGTTGGTGAATTTTTCATACCCTGAGGTAAAACAACCCAATTATATCTTTCGGCAGGTGCCTGCCTATTGATGGCAGGAACAGAGAAGACAAAATTTTCAGTCATCAGGATGCAATGGAATTGTAAAAAAGCAATCTTTTAAGTCAATTACTAATCATTCCCAGTTTTGTGGCAGCATTGTTGGTGTAGGGATACCAGGCTGAAGAGCTCCCATACCTTGCTGACTTCATTGACAACTCTAAGATCTTGCAGCGATCTCCATTTGCCTGATTTTTTAGGAATAGTGAAAACTGGTGTATTCCAAGGACTAGTTGATGATACCAAATGTCCTGCTTGAACCTGTTCTTCAACCAGCTTTTCAAGTTGGATGACCTTTTCTTCACTTAGTGGCCATTGACCACGCATACAGGTGTTTCTGTTAACCAGGTGAGTTTCAGGGTAGGTTGTTTGTCAATGGCCGCTATGGAAAAGGTGTCATCAATCGCAGTCCCCATTGACTTAACACATCTCTTCCTAGCAGCCAGATGCTAGTGTGCAGCACATAAGGTCGTACATGTGCCACGTGTCCTTCTCTGTCCACAACCTGTACAAAATGCTGACTAAGCTGCATTGGTTGGGCTCCTCGAATGGCAGTAACCATAGTGGCTACAGTGTCCAAAGGCCAAGAAGGCCATTCCATTTTTTGAAAGGTGGTGATGTCAGAACTTGTGTCAATCATCATCTGTTTAGCAATCAATTTGTTTTGTTGAGGCCTAATTATATCTACTGTTCATGTTGGTTTTTCTTCCGTGATGATTTGTGAAAAAGCAACCAAAGGTTGTCCTGGGGATCCAAATCCTCCAGTTCCTCCTGTGATATTTTTAGCAGCTGGAACACATGCTTTGAAAGGTATTGGAACAGGTTGGCCTTGGCTGGGCGCCAAGTACCTGGACAGTCTCTCACCCCTTCCCTTTTACCAATAAGATGACAGCAACTCGTGGGTGTTAAGACAAGGCAGTTTAATACAAGTGAAAAAAAAATTGCATAAGCAGGAAGCAAAGCAAAGGAGAATCTAATCTCTACTTCCCATTCCCGAGGTCAGGTCGTGTCCTGAGAAGCAGGGCCCTACACGTTGGTTGTCCCTTCAGCAGGCAGCCATCGGAGACAACCCCGTGCCCCCACCCCTGCTGTTCTTTTATATCTGAGCTGGTGTCATATGGTACGGAATATCCCTTTGGTCAGTCTGGGTCACCTGACCTGCCTCTCTCTTACAGCAGTCAAAACAGTGGAGTGTTATCTCCTAGCACTGCTGAGGCTGCTGGGGCTCGGATAGACCCAGTACAGGTATGAGCTGTGCAATTTGTGTACCTTCCATAAGGGTCACTGGGGGCATAATATTTGTACCGTTGTGCCAATTTTTCCTATATAATCTGCATCAATGACTCCAGGTATTACAAGAATTCATTGTATTGAAGCAGATGATCGGCCTAACAACAATGCACTTAGTCCATGACCTAACGGTCCATTGACTGTAGATGGCACTATGTGTATATTGGAGTTGTCCATTGTTGTTGTGGAGGCCACTGCCACGTCAAGTCTTGCACTTCCTGTGGCGGCTGCTTGGAGTTCATCGAGGCAACTGGGTAACCAGTCATTTTTGACGGATGCTTTTGTGTCTTGGTGCTCCCCATCGTGACGCTCTTATTCCCGTTTCCTGGTAAAAGAGTTCCATCCTTCTTGAAGCGTGAATGACATTCTGATGTTCTGTGACCAAATTTATCACATCGATTGCAGGTACCAGCATATCCAGTTGTTGTTGAATTGCTTGCTGGAGGCATTGCTTTCCCTTGTTTGGGAAAATTACGTTTAATGTGTCCTGATTGTCCACATTGAAAGCATGTCATCCGTCCTTGAGCTGAGCCACGATTTTTCTGTCCTGGCTTAATAAGTGGTTTCAATGCCACAGCTAAAGCATCAGCATTTGCTTTTGCTTGAACAGTTGCTTTTTGCTGTTCCAACTCCAAAACTGGTGCTTTTGAACATGCTTCAATTATATCAACTGAAGTTGCTGTTTGTGGCACAGCTGCAATAATTCTTTTACATTGTTTGTTAGCATTTTGTATTGCAAGATCTTTTCCAACAGATTGTTTTGCCTCAGGTATCAAATTCGGAGCGGCATCCAATGCTTCTTGTGGTTGAGTAGTAAAACTCATATAAGGTTCTGTTGGTCCTGGTAAAACTTGACTATAAGGTGGTACAGGTCTTCCTGTTTGAGGTATTTCTTTAAAAGCTTGAAGAGCTAATGACTGTGCTTGTTGTAAAATTGCCAGATGTAAAGTTGCTTGTGCATTGGGATCTGAAAATCCTCCTGTTCCCATTAATTCATCTGCAGTTGCAATACGTAGTGGATCTCCAGGGGCTCGATGTAAATTCTCAATTCGTGCAAGTTCGATTTTTACAACGCCACCGATCTTGGAATAATAACTGCTATGTTGGATCTAAAAACATTTCAATTAGACCCTTAATGTCTGATTGTCCTTTAAAACGCTGTTCTATTAACTGTTGCAAATGTTTATTATCAAGGCCGTAGGCCACAATAGCCTTTTGTGCTTCCCTGACAAGTTTCCAGTCCAAAGGTGTCCATCGTCAATAACTCTGATTGTCAGTGAAAAAAGGAAATGGATTTATTTCAGAAGGTAACATCACTCTTTCTATAACAGCATTCTCAATGCCTTTCCATCCCTGTGCTTGTGAAAAAGTTGGATCACGAGGAGGAGGAGGCAAAGAAGGAGGAGGTGCAGATGGTCCAGCTCCCGAGTGAGATTTGAATGAATCTTTCACAGACAAAGGCAGATCTGTTAGTCTTTGCATTCCAGCGTATCTATCTTTCTGAACACTCAGATCTAAAGGAGGGACTTGCAGCAGTTCATTCCATAGCAGTTCACTTTTCATTTCAGTATATCTCTCTTTACATATGCTATTTTCTTCCCGTGGTTGTATCACCCCAAATCGTTTTAACTCATATTCATCTCGTTCTTTTGCTGTCCACAATTTATCTTTCACACACTGATCCATCCAGTTTATAAGTTTACATTTTTTAAGTTCCTCTTCTAATGTAGTATAAGAATGTTCTGGTTTTGTACAAGGATTTTTCTGTCTTATTTCATTACTGTCTCTAAATTCCAAAACACCACAAGAGGGAGATCCAGTATTTTGTTTAGAAATTACTCGGGTAAATGTATCTAATCCATCATTTATTGCTTTTTGGGCCTCTTTATATGCCTCTTTAACACGTTTATTTGACCCTTTATCCAATCTTTGCATTTCTCTTAATAATTTTTGCATTTGTTGTCCTTGTTTTTTAACCTCCGATATAAAGTCAGGACTTTGAATATCGAGGTATAACTGTTGCTGTGCTGCACTAGCCTGATTATCATCCTATTTATCAAGTTCCATTCCCTCCTCTGATGGCAGAGGGATATTCTCAGGATTATTTTTGTTAGAATGGTCTTTTGTTTGTTCTGTAAAAGCTTATCAAACTCAGAAGTACTTTTCATTTCATTTGGATTTAATGGAGCTTATGGAACAGAATTACTTCCACCACTCCAGAATTCTAATTCTTCTGTAGAATATGCACTTCTGGGGGGAATCATACAGCAATAATACCTTCTCCTCTCCTGCCAACGCAGTAAGTGCATGTTTTAAAGCCAAATTTACAGAAGTTTCAGAAGTAACTCACTCTAACATATCATAACACTGTTTCCAGACTGGAGCTAGCCGTGATGCAGATTTATGACCGGCACTCACAGAATCCCACAAATCACTCCTCAGTTTTTGCCAAATACTCAGATTCACAGATTCACAGAATAACTGGGTTGGAAGGGACCTCCAAGATCATCATGTCCAACCCATACCCTAACACCATAACTAGATGAGGGCACTAAGTACTGTGTCCAGTCTTTTCTTGAACATGTCCAGTGTTGGGGACTCCACCACCTCCCCAGGCAGGTTGTTCCAATACTTTATTATTCTTTCCAATTCTTTCTTTTCCTAATCTCTAACCTGAACTTACCCTGGCACAGCTTGAGACAATGCCCTCTAGTTCTGTCTGTTGCCGCCTGGTGAAAGAGACCAACCCTCACCTGTCTACAACCTCCTTTCAGGAAGTTGTAGAGAGCAATAAGGTCACCTCTAAGTCTCCTTTTCTGCAGACTGAACAACCCTAATTCCTTCAATCTTTCCTCACAGGGCTTGTGCTCCAAGCCTCTTACCAACCTTGTCGCCCTCCTCTGGACACGTTCTAGTATCTCGACATCCCCCCTAAACTGAGGGGCCCAGAATTGAACACAATATTCGAGATGCTGCATTGCCAGTGCTGAGTACAGGGGAATGATGACCTCCCTGCTCCTACTTATCATACAATTCCTAATACTGGCCATCAAAGACCCTATTTGCATCTATAAAAAATCATCTACGCTGCCCCTATGACAGCAATTCTTCTAGATCATTTTGTTTTAAATTAGTGTCCATCTTTCTTGCCATTTGCATAAGACATTTAACTGTTGCCTTTTCCGTCGCGGATGCCACGATTCCCATGCTGCTTCCCCTACGTACAATTTCTGCCTCTCTCGAGCAGCCCGGCGCTGTGCGACTCAGTACCCCCGGTGCAGCATAGTCCCCTCACTTTTTCAGAAGCAATCCCATATTGTTCCATATCAGATCACGTCCAGGGTCATCAAATGTGTGGGGGTTTGAATGCGAGGATGGACAACACGACATCAATACGACACTCCATATGCCAACCCTTTATTGCTCTCATAGCCTCTATTTTATACAGTTTTTACTTCTCATTACGTATCAAGCACTACATGATTGGTAAGTTGCCTTTAACAATAGCTATTCATTCATTAGTATGAATCCTATCATAGCTGCAAACAAACTATCATATATATTGATATACATTATATTCTAAGCCTGAAGTTCCCAGCTCTACCAGCCTAGTTTGCACATCTACAGTTTTGTTGCCAAAGAGCATCAGCAATTTTCACAATTCATGGGCTTCTAACCTTTGTCTTACTTTTGAATACAGTACTCTAAGGCCTAAACTGCTCTTCTGTAGCTGCTCTTTTATGGCTTCAGTAGAGTGTCTAAGTAATATGACACTACACCCCTGTAAATGTATTTGTTAAAAAATATTTAACTGCTAATATTACTGCTAACCACCTTTTAAAAGACCAGTGGAGAGCTTCACTGAGTTAAAAAATACCAAACAAGTATACAGAAACTTCACATTCTAGCAGCTCAATACACTGAATTTTAAAAAGAATCTAATAACTCAGGCAAAGCAAATAATGACAGCTGTATCAGAGATTTTAGTCTAAAGAAATGACCTGTATAAAACCATCCTTATGCTTCTATTCTAAGAATCTCATACGAGCAGTTATTGCTCACTTACACTTTCCTCTTCTGTTTCCTTCTGACTTGTGTGGAGAGGCAAGAAATACCACCAAGCTGCTCACAGGGATTGAATTTTCACTGGAAACAACATAAATATAGGCATATTCCCCAAACTCCTATGCAGGAAAGAGCAGAGCCAGATACTAAAAGAAATTAGTTCTTAAGATTACCTGTGGCACTCACAATTCTTAGATGATCTAAAAAGGCAACATCTGCCACTCCATCCTTCAAGCACCTGCAGGAAGACAAATGCCATTCTATTAAAATGTCACCTGACTTTCCTCTCTTACAAGTTCTTTTTGTCCCAAGGTGAATTCAGTCCCAGAGCTCACCTGAAGGCTCCCTCAGAGTCATAGAAGGGTTCGTTGCTGCTTGTCTCACAGAAGTGGTTCTTGTCTCTGACATAGGACTTTTGTCCCTGGCAGAGGGCACACAATTGAGGAGCAGCAACACCAACCCCAGGGATGCAGCTTGCATTGAAATACTCACTGATTGCTGCAGATGTATAGGGGGAAAAAAAAAACAAAACAAAAAGAAAGAAAAAAGTCAAAGGGGAAAAAAATCAAGGAAGGAAAAGGCGCCAAGTATACCGTGGACATAATTAGGACTATAATAGTTTTACAAATAAATAAATCAGCAAATGCAGCTTTAACTTTGCCTAAACTTCAAATATGAAACATTTGCTGTAAATATAGTGATCAAATTTTGCTTGTTTAAAACCACCTTTGTGCTAGTTAGATACTGCAAAGATTTCTTCCCTGCATACAGAATGCAAAGATTCTCTGTTTTGGTGACAACTCTGCTGCTTTGAGATCACTAGAAAATTCTGAAGAGAGCTAAGAGCCATTCCATCATGAAAAACACTCCAAGAGGATCTATTATCCACAAAGCCCTTCGATTTCCACATGGCTCAGTTCATCCTACACCTGCTGGCACTTCACTTACTTTTGTTGAGGGCAGAGCCCTATGGCTCCTATCACCCACCTTGGCTCAGAGGTTGAGCCTCATCCCAGGAAAGATCATTTCTTGCAAGGAGAAAGCCAAGTGGGATGTTCCAGCCTGATGTCCACCTGGCTCCATTGTGGCAGCTGCGCACACCTCGCAGCCTCTGGATATCCAGAGTTCCTCGTTTGGCAATGGCCACAGCAAACACACAATTTCCTGCAATAGGACAACATATGTAACGGGGAAAAGAAATCCCAGTTCTGCTCTTCGGTCTGTGTAGAGGAGCTGAACCACTTCTGTGAACACAGCTAAGGAAAAAGCTATCTCAGATATATTAAACATGCTGACACCAGGAACTTAAGCAGATACCGGCTACAGGGTATCTTGTCAAACAATTGGTTCTTAAGGATTTTGAACATTTGTATCACACTCTTTAGGCATTGTAATGGAAAGAATTCGTATGTCTTATCTCAGAACATAGTCACCATTTCATGGTTCTTCAGCCAAAATAAAGTTCACTTCTGTTCTCATACCATCTCCTTGTTAGTCTCTTTCTACATCCATCTACTGATTTGACTTCCTTCTCAGATTCATGTCCCAGAGTATTTTCTACTGCATGCTTGATTTTGGCTCAGACTTACTTATTCTTGCTTTATAAATCGTTCATCGCAGACTGTTCAGGTCTGACAGGAATAAAGAGGAATCTTACCATAACAAGATTCCCCACCTTATATTCTTGTCTCCTCAGTGTGAGAAGGAGAGAATTAATACATGACAGAAGCTAATCTCTCAAAGAACTGCTTTAGACATTCAGATATGCCAGTAAAGAGCATAATACGTAAGATTTGACACAGATGGAATAAACCCCTTCTTGTTCCGTACAAAAAAGCAGAGCAGTGCTGGGGGCAGGGGTAGGTACAGACTGTTTGTCACAGTGTCAGTACCACAGGCACAAAGGCTACTGGATACAAAGTAGCATTGGCATTTTACTTACCATCACTAAGCATTTCAGAAACAGTTGTTAGTCATCTTTATAATCCTATAATGTTAATAAAAACATATGGACTTTTTTTTTTTTCAAGAATTCCAGAGTAATTTCTTAGCCAAATCAGATGTACAGCTTATTCTTTTGCTTTATCAGCCTACCTTGATCATAGATCTCCTTTGCCACCACTGCCAAACCATAAAGTTTTACAGCAGAATAAACATCTCCAGCATCCAAGGAGGCAGCATCTGCTTTATTCACCTTAAAAACAACAGCAAAATCCTCAAAACAAGTGTGTTTACAAGGAAACAAACAGAAGCTTCAAGACCACATTTTCTGCTTGAAAAGCAATAATCAGTGATTTTTACAAGCACTTGCTTTGTTTTTAATTGAACCTCTTGTGAAATGTAGCAGTGAAGGCCAAGTCACCTTCAAAAAATGCCAGTTCTTTTCCACTAACATCCTTTCTCACTTCTTTGGGTCTTCCATTCCAAAAACATGCCTATCTTCATTTTCCATTAATGATTTTTGTCAAAGCATTTAGCATTTAGCATTATGAAAATTTCATTTCATAACTACACAATTACAAGAGCTTACACTTACAAAAGGTCTAATGTGTAATTTTATTAAAAATGAAAATTTATATATAAAAAAAGGCTTTGCTTTTTACTTCAGACAAGACTGACTAGGGCCCAAAAATAGTGTAGAAGAAAGGTAAGAGAAAATATTCATTAGAGTTAGAATAAGATCAAATCACATGAACAAGGAAAATGCTCTGAGCAAGTTTTAATTTTGTAGTTTGGTTTTGTCTATTTGTTTCCAATCAACTTTCTGTATTTCTAGGAGATTGCCAGCTGAGGTAAAACAGAACATCTAGTAGAATGCTCACAAAATTTAATTCTTGCCTCTCAAGCAACCGTGCACTTTGTCATATATGGATTTCTATCATTTTATTCTCACATAGATTCTGTTTGCCAATTACTTTTTCAGAAGAGGGTTTGGACTCAAAATAATTTTTAAAAAAATCTCTGTGAACTCACCCTGATTTTATCAATGCAGTCATACGTATTGTGGGCTCTGATGCAAGAAACCCTGGTAAAGGAGCTGGCAGCAGTGAGGGGCAGCACAGCAGTGAGCGCTTTGGACAGCTCCGCACACTTCCTCTGTTCTAGGTCAGACAGGGTGCACCAGCGGAATTTCTTCCCTGCACGATCAAAAAGGAAGCCAAGATTTGTAGGATTTCATGGGAAAAAGCCTTCAGTTTAAGACCTTACGGAAGAAGGAGGCTATTTTATTTTAATTAACTTCACAGGAAGTTAGTTGTGCTCACTCACGCCCACATACCCACACACTTACGGGCACCCAAGAGATGTGCCCACACAGTCTGACCAACAAAGCTCTTTTGCCTTAGAATCTTCCTTCCTTCAACCTTCATGGTTTTTAGGCAAGGTTGCCACCCAAAAGGAGAGGAAACAAAAGTAAAATGTGTTTATGGCTATAGTCTGTTTTCCTGTTGGGATAGCAAGA
Source organism: Calyptomena viridis (assembly GCA_013390005.1). NCBI lineage: Eukaryota > Metazoa > Chordata > Aves > Passeriformes > Eurylaimidae > Calyptomena > Calyptomena viridis. The sequence continues at coordinate 36,628 of WEIV01000154.1, forward strand.
GGAGGAATGCTACTTCCAATGTAGGTAACCTTGTTACTATATTCCTGCTGTCAGACTGCATTTTTTTTCCTAACGAGTCAACTGTGACATGATGTTAGCAGAGCACAGACCTTCTAATCTTGAAAGTGCATTGCCCAGGGTTTATCAGTTTTGTTGCTGTCAGTTGTGTCCTTGGTTATCAATACAGGCCATTGTTTTAACCTTTGCTCTGCTGTTTCCTCTGGTGCTTTCACACAAACATATTCCCATGCATAATTTACCCATAACAATGTTAATATTTCTGTCACAAAATTCCAGAGATTCAGAACTAAGCCTGCAAAAGAACAAGAAATGTGGAGGGAGGCTGTTCAGAGGGAAGCAAGTTCCTTTACCTTTGTCAGATTTAGTCTTTCAGTAACTGCTGTTCCAGGGTGTCTCACAGCAGTGACCTACATGCTTTGTAATAACACGTTTCCCACTCAGTGCCATGCTTTGTTAGAACAGTATTTCCTTCCCATTTTCTTTCCAGGCAAACACTACCTGATTTTAAATGGTAAGACCCACATAAGAGTTCCAGGGTCACAAAACCTTAGATCAGAAGACAAGTATGAATATTTTAAGTTGGAAGAAATTCACAGTTACTTTATAACAGAGTAAACCAATCCCCTCAATCCAGGATATGAGGATCTGGGACTATTTAAAATTACGATGGCAATTCTGTGGATCTTCTTTTTTAAACAATTATCTCAGTGTTTCACTAAAAACAATGACAAGTACCTTACTGGATTTCCCTTAGAGAGGTTTATCTTCTGTGAAAACATTCACTATGACAGACAGAAACTATGGACAATTTGGTTATTGACAATGAAGAATTGTGCACTGTGTCGAACAGAGTATTGAATAATCATTATCAACAAAATCCTCAAATCATACCTCTGGCAAGCAGGAATTTAGTAAGAATTTTCTCCATTTTTGGATGCCAAATAAAGAGATTAAATAACCTGTGCAGGAACACTATGCAGAACTGAACTATTAAGTTGTCAGATGTTTTCCAACTGAAAACCAAGTAAGCAATTAAAAATACCAAAACAAAACACCAGCCAAAAGAAGAGGTTAGGAAGGTGTAATTAAAAAGAGAGGTGAAGTTGAAATCTCCTTTTCCAGAAGGACTTGGACGTTTGGTTGGTTTAAACTGACTATAAAGCTACATCGTAAGGGAGTCCAGACATGTCAACAAAATTTCCTCTTTTGTTTTAGGCTTCAATTATTCTATCTTGTACTATTCCTCTGAAAAGCACTCTACTCTGAAATATATCACTGTATGCATCTCAAGAAGATACTAAACATTTAAGGAGAAAAAAGTGATTGTTGTATAAAAAATAGCATGCAGTTATGTAACTCGAGAGAATCTTAAGCCATGTAATGAAAACCAGGACTGAATGCACAGAAAACACTACAACATCTCTAACATTGCCATTTCCAGATGTTTAAGCATTTGACACTCTGGTAATCTATTAATATTAAATAAAAATATTGCCTGGAATAAATAATGTTTACAATTAAAACAATGAAGTTTTTATTTCTTTGAGCATACCATCAGACGTTAGTACTCCACTTGTTTTGATATTAATTTAGCACAATTCCAAGAAGAATCCGACATGGATTTGGAGGGGAGCAGCCTGAAGTTCACTGATTCATTCTGACAGCGTTAATGAGTACGCAGATCCCAGCTATTCAAAGGAAACAAGGCTTCCTTGAATTACTAAGGGAGTAGTGTATCAAGCAGCTTCAAAACTAACAGGGTCACCATCTGCCAATGATCAAACAGCAGAAACACAGGCAAATGGACACCACAGCACAGCTCTAGCTGCAACTTCTTTGTACAGAAGAAAAAAAAACCAAAGCATATCTTAGTCTGAAGGTCACCCACCCAGAGGTTACCTTTCTGTCTCTCCCTTTCTGCATTAGCCTTACCTGAAGACAGCAAAGAGAAGATGATTAGGACAATTAAAATCACTGTCTTCATGGTTACAGCAGTTCAGCAAGGATCTTCTCTCTACCCTGACTCTGCCTTCTCATACCAGAAATTCCACAGTGGTGACCAAAGCTTCTGGAAGATAACAAAGGGGTTTGAGGCATCAACAAGGATAAACCAAGATTTAAGAGAACAAACAGTCAGAGGATGGTATATCCTTGCATGCAAAGGAGAAGGGGAGAGTGTCCTATCCCCATCTGCAGATGGCAAATATCCATGCATTTTCTGCCTTGTTTTGATCAGACACAGGAAGAGATGTAAGCCTCTGCTTTAGAAATAAATCGTGCTTCTATTGTTTCAAAAGGCACCCGAATGCCTTTAGGAGATGGGTAAGACTTGCATCTATCTTACAAAAAAGATACCTAAAGCTAAGTGAATTGTCCAAACTGTGGACAATATCTCTCTACAGAACACCGAAGGGTCCTTCTGACCTTATTTTTCCATCTGATAATGGTTTATCTACTGAGTAATTTTTAATAAAAAGCAATCCTATGCCTTCCCAAGAAATCAGAACAGAGCTGTGACGTTGTTGACTGTCTCAATTCTCTTCATTGCATTCCAGCACAGCAGTCTCATCCAAACTGCCTTATTTAGCTGTTTTTTAACACTTAGCCTGGAGTGTTGTTACCTCTTAATTACTCTAAAGCAGCCATTAACATAATTAATTCTATGGCAGGGAATAAGCGTGTGCATACACTGAACTGATCAGATGCTGATGATGCATAAAATATCACTAATATGGTTTCATTTTTCCTGTTCAGGAAATAATTAACTATTCCAAGAAGGAATAGTTTGTTCTGGAGGAAGAAAGCCTTTCTCTTAATTCTGTTTTCCTTCTTCATCTTAAGGATTTCCTCTGTACCTTGTCTGCTTCATGCATTTTTGTGGATACTTTTCCCAGATTTCTTTTGTTGCCTTATATACTCTTCCCTAGTGTTTCACAGTCATCATTCCCCACTTGCTTCTTTCACACTTACACAATGCTATCTCTGAGTTTCATAAGTTTCCTCTTTAGATCTGCAACATTTGTTACTTATCAGTGATGTGGTAACAGAAGGAGTTACACAGAATTACAGGGTCGTTTGTGTTGGAAGGGACCTTAAAACTCATCTCATTCCAACCCCCATCCATAGACAGGGACATGTTCCACTAGACCCCGTTGCTCCAAGCCCCATCGAGTCTGAGGCATTTCTCACTTCTTCCTGCTCTCCCTGAACAAACGTTTTCAAGGCCCAAGATCTCCATTCTCTCACTTGCTGAGACAACAGCTGTGGAATTAATCCACCCTTTGATTTGGCTCATCTGCACAGGCCCAGCACACTTCCTTAGGGAAGTGTGTTTTCTCCCTGTAAGCAGAGGCTGTATAATCTTATCAGATGCTAAAAACCCCCCACAAATCTAAGAACAAAACACATGATAAAAATAATTTTAAAATAGTTAAATGTCCACATATTTACTTTAAATCCAAGGAGAAAGATTAGATCAGGCTGGACCATTAATCAGTTCAGTCTGTGACAATTATTATACACCATAAACAAGTGTGTTACAATTAACTACACCTTAACCTCTTAATCACTTCATAGTCAGTTCTGGGGAAACTTGTCTGTCAGGTCACCAGCTGTTAGACATCAAAGGTAATGGCTCTTGCAAGGCTTGTACCAAAGCACCTAACCCACTCAAATTCTACCTTTCTTTGAAGCTTTACTTCCTGACAATCCTATTATTATGTACAGGATATGTACATCCCAACAATTCACTCAGCTAATAATATGACTGCTACATGGGGGCTGCATCTGGATTCTCCTCAAATTTTACATATTCAACAATGAAAGGCTTTCCTGTACACATCCAATATATTTATACAGATACTATGTTGCTGTCTGTGGTGATGTGAAAAAAGCAGAATGACTGAAAGTGTTCTAGACTTCATTCAGACTTAGCCAGGAAAACAAACAAACATTAGTTGCAAATGTAAATTAATCACATCTGCCTGAGGACCACATCCTAAAGCACTGAGGATGTGGAAAAACAGTGGAAGGACTCTGCAATTCTTTTCCTACTGATTCACCATGTGAAATATCCCCTACCACCCTCAGAGAAAGATAATTAGCTACTTCCCAGTAATGTAACATGTATGCATCTATCTAGGGATGCATCTAGGAGGGTGGAAAACAAATAATCTCTATAAAATCCACTCTGTGCTTTTAGGATCCAGGCAAGGGACACCAGAGTAGGAACAGATGTTCTGCATTACCCTGCCAGACACCTCACTCGGAGGAACAGCATTGTTTCTGTCCCACGTTGTATGTTCTCTCCTTAAAATCCCTGCCCTGATACCCTCGGTTCTCCTATACCTGTGGCTCAGTACTTATCTGCCCCTCCACAGTCGGACCCCTCCTGCCTCATCCTGAACGCTCCAGTAGCAGCTCAAAACCTATCTCAAACCCTACCTCCATTTGGGCACAGCTCCTTTGTGGAGCACCCTGATCCCCATTCCACAAACTCTCAGGGACCACCACGCTGTCCCCACACCACATCTCCTAGGAAATGTCCCCTCAGGGCCGACCCCGGCCCCGCTCCACATCGTCTCAGCGACGGCCCCTTCATCCCCCGAGAACAGCCCTGACCACAGATCACATCCCCCTTCCGAGAAAAGCTTCGTGTCCCCACACCACGCCTCCCCCAGGGAACAGCCCCATCCCTACACTCTGTATTTCTCAGAGAATTCCGGGAAATACCCGCCCTCACACACTCCATCCCTGGGCGCTCCCGCTCCCCTCACAGGCGCCGGCCCCGCCCCGCCCTG